>BJFM01001815.1:62761-78409 GCA_016586285.1 Arothron firmamentum | reverse complement strand
CCACCCGCCTGGCCAGTGACAAACGGATCTATAAGAGCGACCCGTGAGATAGATGGCCTCCGGGCTTGTCTGCGCAGCCCAGCTGATTGAATTTCCTCATCAGACCCCTGTGGTCTGGACTGGAGCACGTCACGACACGTCCGCGCGCACACCTACACCCCCACACACCCACACCCCACACCCACACCACAGCGTCCCGCGTCTGTATTTGAGCTGACAGCTGCCTTACTGTCCTTGTCATATCTGAGGAAGCGGCGAGGCGTCGCGCTCGGCCGCCGGACGAAGGGGTTCGTGACTATTGACCGATCGGACTCTGCGTCCGTCTCTGATCCCGCTTCAGGCCTCGCAGTAGATAAACGGCACAAAGATTACAAGCGAAATGACAAGGTTTCCCGGTTTATTTTTATGATGTCAATATTGTTAATGATTATTGTTGTTAATATTGTTCTCATCAGGATATTTACCTCCTTACCTGGCATTATTATTCCATGGAATTGTTAGCTGTTGCTTTTTATGTTGTAACCCCCCCCCCCACCCAACCCTTTAAACTCCCAAACTGCAGACCTTGTGTCTTTTAGTTTTTATAAATGTAATATAACTATAATGTTTAATATTAATTTCTGATGCTGACAGAAAAAATAACATCTGGGATGTGGAGGGAAGGGCAGAGGCCTTTATTTTAGGGAGTGATTTTATCATTTTTGTCATGTAATTTTTATTTTATCATGTTAGTTGTTTTTTTTTTCTCTCTCTTGTATATTTTTGCCGTTTTTATTTTATTTTATTTTTATTTTTTTCAGAAGGGGGGCTGTATCATTTTAAAAGCAGGAAAAAAGATGTGTATTGTTTGATGGTGTAAAGGTCTATCTTCCCCCTCTTTCACTCTCCTCTTTCTGCCTCATCTCCCCTGAGAAGTTACATAAGACTTGTGGAGAAAGGGGAGTTAATACCATGATGTAACATTGAATTTCTCCCCTTTTTGTTGTTTTTTGTTTTTTTTTTTCCCTCCAAACTTGTAATTAATCTGTAATCAGGGTTAATTAAAACCAGATAAAACTCAGTATAAATATCTGCGGTGTTTGTTTACTTCTGGTCTTCATTAATGACGCAGCTAATCAGACGGTGGAGTTTAATAAACCCAGATTAACCCCAGAGAGATGCTGTTTCTGGAGGCAACAGCCGTAGGTTTATGTGGAGCTCTCCTGTGCTCTGGATCTTCACAGCACCGCGAGCACAGGCGGTTTAAAGTTAGAACTAGTCTTTACTAGTATCGCTGCAGAATTCATTTCCGCCCATTTCGACACCGCCGTTGCACCTTGTAATTGAATCTTCGTGGATGTGTGTGTCCCAGCCTGGCCTGGGTAACAGTAAATCAGCTCCAGGGGTCCGCCGCTTTAATCACCTGGAGAAGATCAGACCTGTGCATCGGTCTTCAGGGTCACTGCTCGTTTGCGTGGATGAAAGGAAGTGATTCAGTGCTTTCAGCTTATGAGTGTGTGTGTGTGTGTGTGTGTGTGTGTGTGTGTGTGTGTGTGTGAGTGTGTGTGTTGCTGATTCACCCACATTATGCTTGCGAAAAAATCGCCCTTTCAGCATGATCAGAGACCTTTGTCTAAATGCACTCTGGAGAACATGGCACAGACAAGAGGGTGCATTCGAGGGCGGCTTGTAGATTTTGGATGCACTACAGGACATCTTTAAAGGGAAGAGAAATGCACGCAAACCAAACAGGAAAAGCACAGAAGGCATATCCACGAGAAATAAAGAGCCATGCTGTGTGACTTCCTGAGCAGTCAAGCTCATTTTATTTAACACCTGATGCAGTTTTTACCCACTTTGATGTCAATAGTCAGAACAGTAATACGCTTTCCTATAAACACAAATGCAGCAGAGGTTTTTGGGATAGTGGTTGCAGACTTAGCCCATCTTCCACTGCTGAAATGTATCAGAAATGTAAAGTAAAAACACATTTCAGTATATCATTTGGTTGACGTGTGTCTGCTCGGAATCACAAAGAAAAAAAAAACCCTCTGCAACGGTGCCTGAATATTTGCATGAAAGTGTTTTTTTTTTCCCCTTCAGAGCTGATGTTGATTACTCTTCCCCCCACGACTAATTCACAGACAAACACTCACTGAATCAAACGCTGTTGTTTTAATATTCATTGTATGGGAGATGGCAGATCTAAACTTGTAGTTTTGCTTCACTCTTGTCACTCTGACACGGCTCAAGCACGTTTGTAAGTGGAGAATGTTCAGTTGTGGCCATACTGTAACACGACGACATACTTGGTTAGGAAGGATGAAAAATGAAACTAAATTAGGACCACAGCTGGTGTGTGTGTGTGTGTGTGTGTGTGTGTGTGTGTGTGTGTGTGTGTGTGTGTGAATGAGGGAGAAAAAGACCACAGGAAACCATGCTCTCTCACCTGCACCACTTCCCTCTCTCCTTGCTTCCGCTGAACGACGCCTGCTTTCACAGAAATGTGCAGAAATCCACGTCTACCCTAAATGCATCGTGCAATGCCTCTGCAAAAAGCGCACACACAGGCACGCACATACACACACAAAGACAGCTTTTCCTGGAATGATTTTATGCTGAGTTCATTTTCAGTCTCTTTCTGCAGCTAATATCGCCCTTTAACTATTAATGCCTTTTTTAAACTATTAAAGCTGACATTTAACTTTCAACCTTTAGTCTGTTGATCTGTTCTTGAACTCACATTAATGGCCAGAAATCTCAACACACACACACACACACACACACGCACACACACACACACACACACACACACACACACACACACACACACACACACACACACACACGTCAGAGTTACAGTTCGGGATATACAGAGGCCTATTCTAACCACATCCTCCACCGTACGAAGAAATGACACTCTGGCAATATGTGTGTGCGTGTGCGTGTGTGTGTGTGTGTGTGTGTGTGTGTGTGTGTGTGTGTGTGTCTGTCTGTCTGTCTGTATGTCTGTCTGTCTGTATGTCTGTCTGTCTGTATGTATGTATGTGTCTCTGTGTGTCTGTGTGTGAGAGAAAAAGTTTGATGTGGCTTGTTTGAAACTGCTTGTAAAAATCATGTTATCCCTCCCTGACAAATTGTCTGTATTTAACGCAAAACACGTCAACGCACACACTGTTTTTACAGTTTTGTTAGATTTGTGACGCCATCAAAAGAAATTTGATTTTCCTGTTTATATTTCATATTGAGTGTCTCCCCCTGTTGTTGGAATTCTGCACTGCATCCGCAACGTTACACGTTCATTTTATCAGTATCCGTTTTAAATTCACTTTGATGTCTTTAGACAGCTTTTACAGGTTTATATTGGTTTAACGCGTTTCTGTCGTGTTAACTGAAACACTGTACACTAATTAATTGACCAGTGATACTCACATCTGATAAAAACAGCTCTTTAACAGCTGTTTTTATTTTTTAAATCTCCTTTATTATCTATTAAAACCATAATAAGTTAGTCTGTATACCCTATAAGAGACCATAACATTTCAAAAAGAAAAATTATATAAAGGATATGGGTGACAAATGTATTTTTGAGGAACAGCAGTACATTAATGATCCTCTGCTGTCAATGATTGTATAGGTTTATAATGCATTTCAACAATAGTTAAAGTGAAAAGAAGTCTGTATTTAGTCTCTAATATATGCAAGGATGTGCATGCCCTAGGATGTCTGTCCTCCAGGGTTCTGCCAGCACATGATGCGGATCCCTGGGAACAGCTGAGTGGTGTAAAGTTTCCATGATGGAGAATGCGACGCACACCAGAGTTTTCCATACGGCAGCCGTGAGGCTTAAGGTTGTTGTCGTCCTTCTCTGGGCCTTTTCTGGCGCTGCTTCGGGGCCGCTCACATCAGTATACAGCACATGCTCAGGCTTTCAGGCTGCTCTCCCTTTATACTCAAACCAGGTTTCAGGAAAGTGTCTGCAAGGGTTATCTGTAACCCTGAGTGACGCGGGCGCAACATTCATCAGACACTGTTAGACCTCATGGCTCCTCCTGTAGGCTCCAGCAGCCTGACACGTCCTCTGATGATACCTGATACACAGAGAGTCCTTCCATTCCTTCAATAACGGACCATCCCTTCAAAGCTGCTACAAATAAATACTTAGTTAAACAAGAACAGGACGAATCAATTAAAAGGCCCTCAAATCTGTTAACTATGAGAGAAAAAGTAAAACTTCAGTGGGAAAAAACACAACCATCATTTTCAAAGAAACCAAAATGCGAGCAGAGAGTAAACCAGAAAGCAGTGACAATGACGCAGTACTTCTGCCTTTCATTCCGGTTTCTCACCGTGCTTCCTGAAGCAAAGCTGCATCTATATTGACAGTAGAAGCAAGCTGAAGGAGCAGGAGGGGTTCATTTGACTGACAGACCAATGGTGAGCAACTAGCGTGAGATGCAGGCTCAAGGTCAGAGGTCAGCCTCCCAGGGTGAGGGTGAAAGCAATGGAGAAGGGGGATGTGCTAACAAGATGCTACCCTCTCTTTCATCCAGGAGGATGAAAAGTAACTGTCCACAGCATCGGTATCCAGATTTAGAAGTATGAATTACGATATTACAAAATCAAAATCTGTTTTAAAATTGCAACACAGAATGATGGTATTTCATTCTCACAACATAATACTTAATGACAAGTTCACCAAACATGGCATTAGATCTAATTAAACAAGTCATTTCACAAAACAAATATTATATGAACATAAAAAACATTATTACACACAATTACGCCAAGGGGAGGGGTTATAAGAGTTTTACCTCTAGTTTTAGTGTCTTTTAGTCCACCTTATGTTTAAAATAAAAAAAACTTTTTCCATAGGCAAACACAGTGCAATGATAAGAAATTGCCACTAGATGTCAGGCTAGAACAACATTTAATGATGTAACGAACGCCCAATTTTTTTTACCCCGCACTTTGTCTCCTCTCTCTCTGCTCTCTGTCACTCTCTCTCTCTCTCTCTCTCTCTCTCTCTCTCTCATACTCTCTCTCTCACACACACACACACACACACACACACACACACAGACGGCCGACTCGTAGCGCCTTGAAGCCAATCACAGCTTTTTGGATTTGGATTTACACGTGTATTTTCAGCACACACCAACAGGGGGCGCTGCTTCTGTTGTCCTTACATGTTCTCTACAGCGTATCTGCTCCTCTGCACTCAGGGAGGAGATTATGTAATGTGTTATAACACTGGCTCCTTTGAGACGTGGTGAGAATGTTCTGTTTACACAGAAGGGAGAGTTCTTTTTACTATATATGTGCTATATGATCTACTGTCCACCGAACGTAATTGCATAAGAAACATCGTTTTGAACGGCGTTCTTGTCATTTGGTTCCTATTCAACCATACCCGCAAGTTACAAACGCGGGGTTAGAGGAGTTTACGCCAATCCACGCCCTCTCCGTACAGCTGGTGGCAACACACTTAATGACATCATCACTCCGCGTACCCATTGGACCCGAGACGTAGCACACCTGCCCAATCGCCTGCCGGTGAAGTGACGTCAGCCAAGACGGTTCCCATTCATTTCAGTGGAGTGGGCGGGGCGCACAGCGTAGGCACGTCACGGACAGCGGGAGGCTACGCCGTGATTGGCTGCAAGAGGTGAGAGTGAACGTCTGTTGCTGAGAGAAAACGAAGAGGGGGAGAGGGGATTGTAGTGGCAACAATACGTCGACTGCGCCACAGAAGAGTTGTTTTGCTCTTAAGAAAACGTTACAATGAGTGACTTTTTTTCCCGTGCCAGTGCTATAGCTCTGTTTATTTAAATAAATATATGAAATACAACCCGTGCCAATTCGGCAGAAGAATATCAAAAACCACACAAAAGTCTTGTTCATCACCAGCCTTTTTGTACAGCAGCAGAGGGACTGGTGCTTTATCTTTGTCTGCTTGTTGATGGCACTTGCGCTGTCAATTAGGGTAAACACACTCCTATACAGACAAGAGGGGATATTTGTGCTTTTTGATTGGCTGTCTGACTCTGCTCCCGCCCCTTGGCCCTCCCTCATACTGTTCCTATGGTTCCCCAAGCTCTTATTGGATACTGTAAAGTTTGGGACACGAGGCTGAGTTGTCTCTGTATCTCCGTCTTCATTGGCTGAATGCCTACGTCCATCATTTAGTGTTTGACAACTCACCACGCCCCAGCTGTGTAAGGCCTGCACTGATTAGCTACTGTACCTGTCAGCGACCTCTGATTGGCTGACTCGTCCAGCTGTCAGGGGTTCATTCACCATTTTGTGACTGTAGTAGAAAAGGAGACCGATAGTTTTTTTTGTATTCCTGTTTGAGTTTCTGCGGGGGAAAGATATGTTTTGCGGAGGAAAAGTAGAGCAGGAGCCCGGACTGCGGAGTCATCAAAGGCGACAGTTCTGGGATGTTACTGACGGTCGCGTGAGCCTCCTCATCGGTAACATACGGCAATAAATCTTCTGGCGAGGGTAAATGCTCCGTTTAGGTGAGTTTATTCAAACTTAGGTGGAGCTAATCACGCCAAAGTGTCGCAATTTTCCCATTTGAGGAGATGCGCATTCAAGTAAGACAGCGGTCAGGTTTGTTCTGATACCGTCCGAGGATACGGAGTGACACCGCTTGCGAGCCGAGAAAGAGGATGTGTGGGGGTGTAACAAACTACAAACTTTCTCAAATGTTTTACAACAAGCCTGTGGGTTGTTTTAGCTTTTCTTGCGTGTTAATACTTCATTGTTGTAAACGTGGACTACTTCATCCCGACATTTGTTGTTGACTTTGGCGTGGAGAAGTGCTGGCGTAGTAAACAATCGACCTATTTGTAGCACTGCAACCAAATGGTGTTTACTAATAACAACACAAGCTCGGATAGCTGGAGATATAAAATGGTCACAGCTTAAAATAAGTAGTGTGCGCTGTCGTCTTGCTCCCGGTACCGTATGTGGGTACTAGTCCGCTGTCGTCGCGTACTACGACTACTACAACCGCCACTACTACAAACGCACCGAGCTGCTTACTAGAGCGAAACACCGATATAACAAGATTCTGCGTTTTCCCCTCCCAAATTGTTGTTATTATCCTCTATAACTGTGCACATTATTACATTGCTGGCTATCCTAAACAAGGTTTTCTTTCGGTTCCTGCGTGCGTGCGTGCAACTCGGCACTGCGCTGGATTTTTTTTTTTAATTTTTTTTTTTTTTTTTTTACGCAAAACAGCTTTTCGTCCGAGGGAATTTTAGATCTGATAAATCTGGGTAATTAATCGTAACTTAAAAAAAAAAGAGCCTTGTTTGTGTTTGTTATCGACTCACGGTGTCGAGCAATTACACTCGTCTGACATTGTGCGGTGTCACTCGTAGTACTCGAAATGATCAGCACAATGAAGTCGGGGCTGCATTCGCTGTTTGCTCGGCTTTTCTCCCTGTCGACACTTCGTGGAGGCTTGACCTACCTGCCTGCACACTTTTCAGTTTGGCATTTCACTTTGGACATAGTTTAGTTAAGATTTTTAGGATTGTTTTGTGACGTGGAGGAGATATGATGGGCTCATTTTTGCTCAGGTGAGGAGGCATGGATTCCTATGTGCTCACTGATGCACTTCTTAGAATATAGTATCTAAATTGAGTAAAAAATAAATCCATGAACGTGTAGGCGGTTTTTATTTTATTTTATTTTATTTTTGCATGCAGAGCAGCTGGGGATTTAGTTGGCACTGGCAGTTCTGCCATTCGGTCCTACACAGGAACGGCCACCTCTGGTCTTCCTATCAATGACCAGAATGCATAAATTCCACGCTGCAATGCTTTGTTTAAATAACTACAGTGACATATCCCACCCACTCAACAATCAGAATCAATTTCTAATATG
Organism: Arothron firmamentum; assembly: GCA_016586285.1. Classification (NCBI taxonomy): domain Eukaryota; kingdom Metazoa; phylum Chordata; class Actinopteri; order Tetraodontiformes; family Tetraodontidae; genus Arothron; species Arothron firmamentum. The sequence continues at coordinate 70,525 of BJFM01001815.1, read as the reverse complement.
TCAGCAGGAATGTTTTTCAACAACAAACATACTTGCATTCCTAAATATCACACTTGCTCTCCGCTATCATGGTGTGTGAACACTCAGATCCCGAGCGCTCCTGAGCACAAGTTAAACATGTGTGTAACCCAGACAGAGCATGTTCTTTTTTTGCTCTTTCATTTATGAATGTTTTCCCCTGGTGACCCACTTTAAGGGCGAAGCTGCCGTGTCTTTTTAGTTTACATGAAGGCCATCTTACAGATTATCTCCCTGTGTTGTTCCATCACATTCTCACCGTCCCTGTCCCCATCACTGCAGCCCTACACCCATACAGACACCCATGAAGCGCTTTAAGGGGGAAGATCAACTGCAGCACACCTGGTAACTCAAGCAGACTTAAGAGCAGACGCTGTTAAAACAAGGTTGGCACCTTTGCAACACAGCATGTATGGTCATATACATTTGTAGCAAGCAGATCTGTTCATATTTCAATCACACACACACACACACACACACACACACACACACACACACACACACACACACACACACACACACACACACACAGCCATACTGCTTAACCTCTTTGATAGAATTAAGTGGCATTAAAGTGAAGGTTTATAAGGGTTGTGTCATAATCCAGTAATAAATTCAATACAATTTCTTTATGTAGTGCTGACAGGAGGAAATAAACACATACACAAAGGCAGAGACTACTAAGAGTCTGAGCTCGTGCAAGTGTGTGTTAGCTAGTGAGAGAAAGAGAGAGGTGCAAGTATATATTGTACATTTATTAGCCATATTAGCAGTGTATGGGTGACTGCATTATAAATTCCGAGGAAAATGTTTGTCATGGGTGCAAAGTTTAATGCTGCAGTGCTGACGGGAGGTTAGGACGGCATGCTCCAGTATTTGGAATCAGAGGAACAGCATCTTTTCAGAAGGGGTTCGATCTGACACCATGGAGATGATAGCTGCCAATTTGCATATGCAGCATTATTAGCGGATCAGGAGCAAACCACCAAACATAACCGGCTCAGAAATGTTCAAATATAAGCACGCTGAATAAAGATGATCTCTGTTTCATCAGGACAGCTTGGAACAATCTTTTTTATTTTGGTCATGAAGATCACCTAAGAGAAGATGGTGAATAGACTATTTGCATTTTTTCCATTATAGATGATAAGCAGCAAGTTTAAGACCCACCGTTGCCATATTTTCAGTTTAGAGCATGTATGTTAAACACACACTGCATATGCAATTCCTTTGATATTCCAAAGAATTGGTGGGACTGTTAAATTCCTTTGTCATTCAGGTGACATTATTGAAGTTATGTAATATAACAAACAAACTCATTTCTCTGGCATTTAATGCAACATAAATGTGTTTGCTCTAGAGATAACCACAACAAGAGAGTGCTAATTGATGATACCCCTATAGCATCTGTGTCTTTTTACATTACACTGCGATTATACTTTGTTAAGTATTGTTTATTGGTGGTACAGAAAAGGTCATTTTCAACATATTTTATCAGATAACTTTCAATCGTACGTGCATTCTGGCTCTAGACAGTTGCAAATGCTTAGCACTCCAAATAACGTTTGGCCAATATTTAACTCCAAACCTACCCTGTTATCTCTGAGTTATGCAGATATTCTGTTGTCTAGTTCACCGCTTCACAGTTGCACAATACCAATACACACACGCCTGCTTCTGGTTTATCAGCCAAATTATGGAGCCTTTTGCGAGGCCATGAGCACCACCGAACACATTTTTGAAAGCTGGGATCAGATCTTCCTGAGTCATTCAGTCAACCAGTAAGTCAGCTGGAGTGTTTGGCCTCTTGCTTTATTTTCCAGTACAAGACCAACTCTCCCAGTTTCAGCCTCAGAATCTATTCTAATTAAAGGATATAATCTCAAAGAGCCATTTTGAACATTCCCAGAGGTTTGTTTCTTTTGCTTTAATTAGAATGTGAGTAAAATGTTAGTTGTTTGTCTGCTTTAACTATTATCGAAGCAGGAAGTGATTTTTTTTTTCCAGACTGTACAGAGGGGAAGAAGAGCGTCATTTTATTTGTTTGAACTTTTTCTGTGTATTCACATTCAATACACAAAGAAAAGAGTAATAGAATCTTTCAGTGAATTTGCTATACGCCTTTGATAGTGCATTGCTGCATTGTCATTTCTAAGGGTTGTCAAGCAGAGCACATATACCCACATCTGTGTGTGAGTGTGTAAATGTGTGTTTGTGTGCATGTGTGACTCTGTCGGCCTGTAATCTTGCATCACTGATTGTGCCAGATCCCATGCTAGTCATTTAATTTGCCTAATTTTAGGCATATCTCACACTAACAGATTATTCCAATTACCCGTATATTTTATTGTGTGTGTGTGTGTGTGTGTGTGTGTGTGTGTGTGTGTGTGTGTGTGTGTGTGAGTAGCAAAGGCTGAGACATCGAATACACATTGACAGAGGTCCAGCGAGCCCTAGAATGACTGTGGAAATTCCCAATGACTAGAGCCCATTTGAACAGACAGCTGTGCTCTTCGCTCTCTTTTTGCGTTCCCCCACACTCGCATTTTAGTATGACTTCACTCAGGCCAGCACAGTATTCCTCCCGATAGAAGTCAAAATAAAGGTGTGTTCCGTTGTAGTTTAACATGTAAAGCTTGTACAGATTTGTGTGACAAAGCTATTGTTGCACATCTGAGTAGCTGGAGTGAGTGTGTGTGTGTGTGTGTGTGTGTGTGTGTGTGTGTGTGTGTGTGTGTGTGTGTGTGTGTGTGTGTGTGTGTGTGTGTGTGTGACAGTGAACAAGAGAGATAGGCTGTGTTTATAGATTAAAAACTGTTTTGGTTGATCATTTAAAATTAAAAGCCTCTTTACATGTCTTTAATATGAAAATCATATTCCAAAGATGCTTGGAGAGAATTAGATGAGAACTATGTTATTATTTTCCTCAGTTATAAATAACCTACAGTATATATGTTTAAAAGTTTATCAAAACATTTATCCTTTTTTTACAGTACTGTAATTTTTTTTAATAAAGTTGCTTTGTTTTTCAATTGTTTTCATTATACTTAAAATATAATGCTTTTAGGAAACAAACTTGAAATTATGAAGAAGTAAATATGATTTTATCTATACTGTTAGTTTTTCTTGATTTGAGATATAATGTGATGACCTTTCACCATCTTCTTTTCCAGACTACACTTCAAACAGCAAGAGGAGCACCGAATAAGAGAAAAACAAGAAAAAGCGTGCCTTATAAGTGAAAAAAGAGGAGAGCAACAGATCTACAGCACTTTGTGAACACGCAAGGGAAAGATGAGGCCATTAAAAAAACACAGAGGACGTTCTCCCCCGTTAACTAGACGCAGAGGGGGGAGAAGGAAAGGGAGCTTTCAGCCACTTCGAGACAAAGACCCCAAACGAGTAAAAAAGGAGACACTCAAGAAAACCATGCAGCATAAACTCAGCACCCTGTCTCCACGCAAACAGAACCAGCCCTCAGCCCCAAACTATAATGAAGACTCAGTCAAATACAGCAGTACCCCCACCAAGGAGCTCCCTGAGCTGAGGAAACCTGTGGAGCCAATTGAGACCGTTGGAAAAAAGGCAGAAGAAAATGCACAAAATCAGAAAACAGTGGGAACAAATGGAAATGGGGACATTTCCACAGAAACTGTAGCACTTCCTCCTTCTACCACAGGACCACTGTCCGCTAGCACAGCTAGTCAAGCAACCAACCATAGCTCCAGTTTAACCTCTGTCTCCAGTAGAAAAACGGCCACATTTAAGGCTCGTGTACCCAAGAAAAAGTATACATATGAGCACTTTGCTAGTACTCTAAGTGCCCTGAACACCGTTTCTACCTCTAGCCCTGCACTAGGCGATACTGTAAATACAATTTCTAATCATTTCATGAGCAGTAACGATGTTATAATTAGCATGAATAAAAACATTAATGTAAGCATTATTAGTAGTAACAGTAGTACTGGTGAGAACCATTATCCTTTAGTTAATAGTGTCAATAGTAAAAGTAATAATTTCTCAGGTAATCTGCCGATTCTGGCACCTGTAGACTGCAAAGCTACAGAAGCAGATCATTTTGTTTCCACTGATAATAGGACTAGGTCGATTGATTGCCGTGAAAAAGAAAGTGGGGAAAATGAACCCGAGGGAGCACCTAGCTCAGTGCGTTCTTCTTCCACCGACACAGCTAGCGAGCATTCAGCTGACCTGGATGCGAATGAATCAAACCAACATCAGAAAAGCGTCGACATCCCAGAAGGCTCGCACAGCTCAAGTTCTGCAGAAGCCAGTCTTTCGGAGGCAGTAGTCGAAGCTTTGGCCAAAGGTATGAAAAACCAGAGAGTTCTGGCTCGGACTGGAGAGAGTGGAGGTGGAGGTGAAGGGGACAAAAGGGTTAAAAAAGAGACTGACTCATGTCCTCTATCACCTTTATTCAGACCTGGGGTAGTTCGTAGGGTGAGTGGAGGTAATGTTGAGGTCCAGCTTCAAGGATATGAAACAACAGTTAAATACCCTTTCTGTGGGAACACTGTGATGATTTCACCGGGTGCTAAGAGCACGGTGGAGTTTATTTTGGACACACCCCCTCCCGGGACAACACCTGTTGCAATTGGAACTCAAGTCTGTGTACCTTTTGGTGGCGAAGAGGGATGCGCTCTGTTATACAGAGAAGGGATTATTGTGAAGGTGGACCCCCATCCTGGTGTCTCATTTCCCTACCAGGTGCTCTTGAAGGAGGACAGAAAGACTCTGGGTGATGAAGCTGTGGGGGATGAGAAGCAACAAAGAAAAGCTAATGTCCAAGCTGTTTGGGTGTCCCGACAAAGTCTGAGACTTCTTACTCCTCCTTGGGAGGTCTCACATTTGGAGGGTGGGAGGACCAAGGAGAGAGAGCGTGAGAGGGAAAGGGAAGAAAGGGAAAGGAGGGAGGAGATGGAAGTAGAGAGAGAAGTGTGCCAGCTAAGTATTGGAATGGGGGTACTGGGACGTGGAGCAAGATTGGCCCATGGCTTTTCGCTTGAGGGAGCTACAGGAGCGCACCCCTACGGAAACACAAATCCATCATGCCATTCCACTATGGCTGGCAGCACAGTTCACGGCTATGGAGTTAATTATACCCACAGAGAAAGACAGAAGCATCCCAACAGTCCAGACGAGGATGTAGAGTTATCGTGTTTTAACATGAGCCTCACTGTTGGTTCCAAGCCTAATGCTGTTACCTCTCAAAACAGAAACGCCCTCTCCAAATCTGGTGGCTTATCTCCTTCTTCCCCTCACCTGACTGTGGTGCGTGGTCTAGGACCCCATCATCTCTCCAGCATAGCTAGTTCGCCACCAACCTCTACCCCTGCCATACTTGTTTCCGAAATTAACAGCAGCACTCCAAACCTAACCACGTCGAAGAACACTCCCACTCAGATCCCTAATCCAATTCCAGGCGAGGGGTCCTCTACTACACCCTCTCGCACCCGGACACCCTTTTCCTTGGCCCAGCAGAAGTATAAAAAGGGCGATGTTGTGTGCACCCCTAATGGTATCCGGAAGAAGTTCAACGGTAAACAGTGGAGGAGGCTGTGCTCCAGGGAGGGGTGCATGAAAGAGTCACAGCGTCGAGGATACTGTTCCAGGCACTTGTCAATGAGGACCAAAGAAATTGAGGCAGCAGGGGGAGAGAGGGTAGGAGGAGGCAGCAGCTCAGGAACAGTCACCCCATCTGACCTGCATGGAAGAGCAAGCAGCGAGTTTGAATGGGATGACACATCAAGAGAGAGCAGTGAAGCCAGTAGTAGAGGAGACTCTAGACCCCGCTTGGGCCTGCCCTCCCTCCTCCCACATGAACTATCATCACGCTTTGACATTGATGAGTGTGAAGCTGCCACAATGCTTGTGTCCTTAGGAAGCTCCCGCTCTGGCACCCCCTCCTTTTCTCCCATCTCCAATCAGTCACCCTTCTCTCCAGCCCCTTCTCCTTCACCATCCCCACTGTTCAGGCCAGCAAACTTCTCCCCCATTACCGCCTCCCCAGTGCTGCAACACCGCAGACACAGACAGCCCAGTGGGACAGGAGGAGGTGGGGCAGCAGGGAGTAAGGTAACAACCCCAGCTGGAGGAAGTGAACGCGAAAGACACACTTCGGGCATCCAGTCCTCCTTTCATAGTAATTTAATGTTTACGGTCCCCATGAGCCCCAGCAAGAGAAAGCCTGACGCACCTCCTCCACCCTCCCTTCCCTCACACCACCACGACTACACACCTAAAACAGAGGTGGAGCAGGGGGACCTTGGCAACTCTTTCAGGGTGCTGTCTCCACACACCCAAATTTCACATTCCAACACACACACCCCAACCTTCTCACGTCCCAGAGGGGTGACCAGCGCCTCCTCTAGTAGGCCACCATCCTCAAGTGCTGTCTCTCCTCCTCCTCTGTTGGTGTCTCCATCTCCGTCTCCCCTCACTCCAGATGGAGCACCTCGTCGCGCGATCCCCATATCCCAGCAGGCTTTGAGGGACTCGCCTGTCATTGTGAGGAATCCAGAAGTCCCGCTAACAAAATTTACAGAATGTCCACTTGGAAGGGGAGGAGTTGAGCATGAGCAAGGGATAGATAGCACTTCATCTAAAGACATATGCCTAACAGCCCTCAGTCCTCATTCAAACTCTGCCCTCCAGGTTCCCATTCCCATCAATGCTGCTGCAACCTCAATACCCAACGGCACCGTCCTTTTACGGAGCCCAGCCCAAACACTGGTGCTTGTATCCCCAACACCCTCTTCTTTGTCTACCACCGATGCCCCTTCCACCCCCCTGCAGGCCCTGTCAGTTACCGTTAGCACAACAGTCCCAGTTCCCCTTCAGAAAACCACAGACAGCTCGGGGGGGCAAGAGGACAACAAGGGGGTGTTGAGAGGTGATGTCCAGCAGCCTGTCCCTTGTCACCCTTCTCCGACTGCGCTACTGCCCCTGATCCTCCCTGCAGAAAGCCTTCACCCTGTCCCACGAAAAGACATCATCATGGGACGTCCTGGTACAGGTGAGAGTTGTTCCATATGCACAAATGTACATGTTATGTGATGTCAGATACACAGAAGGAACAGAAATCGGCTGCAGTTAGACAAATTTTAAATAGAGTCTTTTTTGGCCCCTTTACTAAAATTCACAGAACACCTCTTTTCATCACTGTATAGGGGAAAGGTGCACAAAAAGAGTTCTAGTTTGGCAATTTTATATTCTGATGGGAAATGTGCTACAGCTGCAACACTCTCAGTTGTTAATGAAAGGTTAGAGCTCTCTCTGTTATCCTGTTTTATATCATTTGTTGATATCAACATACATGTTGAGAATCAATATGTAATTAGTAATTTCAGTATAGCTGAATTCCTGGTAAAAATTCCTAATACAATATTATAATAACAAATTTGAAGGATTATGTTTAGGTTGTCCCTTTTCCTTTGCCTTTGTTAAATTAATAACAGTAATGAATTACCTATTGTTTTAAGTACACTAATGTATTTGTAATTTATTTAAAAAATATATACTTTTTTAAGGAAAACACCAACATTGGTGTTAAACATATTTGTTGTTTTATGTACTGTAATAATGTCCACTGTTGTCACATGCACAGTATGGCAGACTAATTTGCTCTTGACATGTGTATATACAGTATATACTGTACATATATGTGTGTGTGTGTGTGTGTGTGTGTGTGTGTGTGTGTGTGTGTGTGTGTGTGTGTGTGAGAGAGAG
>BJFM01001815.1:30157-57185 GCA_016586285.1 Arothron firmamentum | reverse complement strand
TGTGTGTGTGTGTGTGTGTGTGTGTGTGTGTGTGTGTGTGTGTGTGTGTGTGTGTGTGTTCTCGACTTCATAGCCCTCTACAAAATGTGGAGATACTTTACGGGAAAAGGGTCTGGGAAAGCAAACACAAGTAAATAACTCAACAACTCACTGCATTACAATGATTTTCTTCTGATATTAAATCTTTAGCAAAGCATCTGTAAGGAGAAAAAAATCTTGTCTAACTTATGTTAAGCTATTGGTTGGCCTACATCTGAGTGTCGCCTTTTGATTCGCTCCTTGCTCTTATCAGTCAAGGTTTACTACGGATTTTGGACCAATGACGTGAGACAGGGGGTGGGCTTAATGAAACAGCCAAAAGAAATACTAATTTGTAAGCATTACATGAACCCCAACTTGTGTTTTTGAACCGAAGTAACAGAATTAAGTGTTATTGTTTGTGTATATGTATTTAATTTCAATAATAAATCGGCTGTTGTAGTAGGAACAGCGCTGGTCCTAAAGCCGGTTAAAAATTTGCATATGACTGGCATTCCAATGCACACGTCGACCAATTAGCGTTCGCGGCGGGTATTTGACAGGTGGCTGTGATGCCCAATAGCATCATAGGATTGTGCAAAGGAGGCGGGACAGGTCTGGGCGAGGTTGACAGGACGAGAAGAGGAGGGGAACGGCTTCGAGGGGGAGGGGGGGCAAGCAGCCTAGTTTAGAATAAGAGGAAGAGGGAGGGAAAGAGAAAGAAAGGGCCAAGGCTCGTAAGAGGGACGACGAGACAAAATATGAACGTACACTCGGGGTGGGAACCGTGGACGCGCGGTACGAGGACTTTTCCGGGACAAAACAGCTCTCCTGAGGCGAAGTATTAACTGAAGTGGACGGTGTGCGCGACTCTATGTCGTCTGCGCGAAGTGGTTAGCTAACCTGCTGCGAACGGACAGAGCTCGCCAACGATTTACCCCAACGTGTCTTGTAAAGCCCCCCCATCTTGTTACTGTCCAGTGTTCGGGCATCTTCACTCAGCAAACCAGCTCCTGCCTTGTGGAGAAGAAGGGAACATAGAATCGCGATCCGTCGTTTCTGCTTGTTGACCGGATCTCTTAACGTAGTGGCTTTAACCGATGTAGTAGACTCATCAGCCGCCACTGTGGCTAATCGCAGGTTTGGTGTCAGCTTTGATAAGTGGAATAAAGAAAGTGGGAAACTAAAGAGCATGCTGAGATCTGCTCAGCTCGTTTGTAGCCGAGATAGTGTTTGGTAGCTCTGTTGATAATCAAAACTGATGGATAGTCGGCTTGAGTGCGCTGGTTGATGGATGAATGCACCAGATTTGCAGTGAGTGATGTCTGATTAGATGTAGTAAAAGGTGATGAACTCAAGTTGGCTGCTCAAGTTACCGTTTAATAAGTGATTTGGATCTTAGCAGGTGTTAGCTGTCATTTGAAGACAGGTGCGTAGTACAATCCTGGGGCAGGGAACGAGAAAAGGAACTTCGTATTTAGAGCAATAAACACTTATTGCTGGATTTCTTTGGGAGTCATTACACTTGAGAATGCCTCTGTAGTTAAGACATGAGAACAATTGCGTTTCTTTCTGTGTCTCTGCAACGGGTGCACGACCAGGGGCGTTCCCGTGAGGTTGATTACTGTCGGAGTGGTGCAGTTGAAGCTCTGGTTATTGCAATAAGCAGCTAAATTAGCGCATATCACTCGTTTCATTAGGTCAATAAGTATTACTGCGTGCATTTCTAAGCTAAAAGTTCACATTTGGACAGTAGAAAGAGTCCCATATCACCTTTTTAAATACTAAGTGTACGAGTCACCTTAGCTTTGAACGCCCCAGTTTTTTTTCTTGTTGCAGTGTTGTTTAGCCTGATCGATACCATTCCATCTTACAGCAGACATTCAGCGGTTTACGATTAGCTTTGTCGTGCTTCTTTAGCTCCGTCGAACTCTGGGATCCTCTGCTTTTTTTTTTTTTTAAACAAGAGAGCGATTTTTGACATGGTCGTTAAAGACTGCGTCTTTGTCGCACAGATGTTGAAATCGAGGCCGTGGATCGACTCGAGGCCTTGTTAACCTCTTCGTGCCCAAGCTGCTGTAGTCATGTAAACAAACACGGAGAGAGGGCATCAGGGGTAATTAGACCAAAGGGAGGAGGATTTTTCCCTTCGATCATGATCATTGTTTCAGTTGGTCGTCTGAGCAGTTGTGGTTTTTCGCAGGTTTAAACAGAATTTTGCGTTTAATCTTCATCGTTTATCGTACATTTTGTCCAAGACGAGGATGAGGAGAAATGCAGCCTATCTGAGAGACGTCTTTTAATTATCACAGACATTGAACGAAATTAAGGATTACCTTGTCTTCATCTGGACATTCTCATGGTGCAGCAAGATGACAGTAACCTGTGGGGGTGACAGCAGCACCCGTCAACTCTGTGGTCCTCAGCAACATCGGCCCAGACTTTGAATTGAACATGTTTAATTCCTTCGACTTCTCTGTGTTGTAGAGAAGTGTTTTTAAAAGGACTTGCAATTATTCTTTCTGAGGACAGAAAGTACATTATTCAACCATGTTCTCATCAGAGACTCCTCAGTATCTCCGCCAAGGATTAAGCATGTTTGGTTAGTCCATGCTATTTACTTTAGTATTAATTTCCATTCTTTTCTTTATTGCCAAATACTACTGTATATTCACTTAAAAAAGAGTAATGTTAAAGAAACAAAGACAGCTTCTCTTACTTAGTTTGATTTTTGAGAACCCCACCAAAGAGAGTTTCCAGTGAGGAAACAGATGACTTACATATTACGTACACAGTTGTTTATTTTTTTATCAAGGTTTAGAATCTACCAGTTTCTGCTCTAAACCCAGGCAATCATTGACTCTTTATTAAGAGTGATTTATCCCTCTCAGCTAAGTGGTCATTGGCATGTTTTTATGGCAGGACTGATATTCTGTTTCGCATAGTAGTTAATATTGTGTTCTGTTAGTGAGCAAGGAGTGGTAGCTCATCACTTGCATTAGTCTCTTGTTGCAGATAATAGCCAGCTGTCACAGTAGATGGCTAAAATAATCAGCACATAATCTATGCTGATTATGTCCAAAGCAGCATCAGTATACAGTCACCTAATTTTACTCTATTGCTTTGTTTCACATTTATTGAGTCAAACATGGAAATTTGTGGCTGATCAGATCATTACTGAGCTCACTGAGGAAAGGGATCTGTGTTATCTTATGGTACACATGTTGGCTACTTTTTCGAATGCATTATTTGGGGGGGAAAAATTTGAAAAGACATTTTCAGTTTTTGGTGTAAAAGTGCTATTTGTGATCGATGCATTGTCTTATACAGTGTGGACCAATGTGGAGCCCAGATCAGTTCCAGTCTTCCCCTGGCATTCGTTGGTTCCTTTTCTGGCACCCACCCAATCTGATGCTTCTTCTCAACTAGGAGAGGGTCCACACCCAGTCAACCACCCTCAAGCAGCCAGTCTAAAGTCAGGTACCAAATGTGTTTGTGTACGGACGAGTTACTTTAACAGTTTTAAATGACGTAGGTTTAAATGCCGATCTTGTGTAGAACAAGTCTTTCTTCGTTGCTTGCAGAGAGTCATGGGGTGGCAGCTCTGTCACAGGAACCTGCAGAGGCACCTCCTGCTGCAGAGAGAGGTCCCCTCTTGCAGCCTCCCCCCTCATCTGAGGAAGCACCTTCAGAAAAGGAGAAAGGGGAGGCAGAGAGGGAGAGGCCTGACAGTGAGACGGAAAGTGATGTGGATGACCCGTAAGTGTAGATTGATTATTGTCACACTTGTTTGTAAAGAATAATGAACGTGTAGTCATATATAACACACACTTTTAATAGTTATGTATTTGGCCAAGTTATCTTTCACAGGAGTTTTAAGTGTGCTTCTGTGTACCCACACATGCAGCAAGGAAGTGTGATATTTTCTGGATCCTTGTGCTAAGTTGGGCATCAAAGCTCTTTGCCAGAACAAAAGTGATTTGGAACAAAAGCATTCAAATTCTGCGCTCATTGTAGTGAAAGACATTTGCTACACCATTAATTTCTGGTATTCAATACAAATTTAAATGTCATAGCATCTGTAGTCGTCCATATTTCCTTATTGTTTTCTAAAACCTGTGTACGTCTTCAACACTATGTCTATAAATAAACCGCTAAAATAAAAGTAGAGCTCAATCACATGCCTCCATATGGTCCCTAAAGACTACAAATGTGAAAACTGTGTTCTTTCAGCTTCCTCCCGGGAGTCGTACCAGAGCAGCCCCTCTCTACATCGCCAGTAAAAAGACGCACTCAGTCCCTCAGTGCACTGCCCAAAGATGGCGATAAAAACAGTCCTGGGAAGGTTGGCACAGCAATGCTTCTTCAACGACATCAAACACCTTTGCTCAATTCAAATGTAATTTCACATTCTCAAATATTGTTTACCCACTTTCAGAGGGAGAAGGACCACATCCGAAGACCAATGAATGCTTTTATGATCTTCAGTAAGCGTCATCGAGCATTGGTACACCAGCGGCACCCGAACCAGGACAATAGGACAGTCAGCAAGATTCTCGGGGAATGGTGGTATGCCCTTGGCCCTAAGGAGAAGCAAAAGTACCATGATTTGGCATTCCAGGTGCACAATTATGCACTTTGAACAAAAGAAATGTGGCATAAATTTCCTGCTTTGTGCTGAGCTGTTTGGCATTTTAATGTTGTTAGGTAAAAGAAGCCCACTTTAAGGCCCACCCAGACTGGAAGTGGTGCAACAAAGAGAGGAAGAAGTCCAGCTCTGAAGGTCGTGGAGTGCCAGGAGGCAAAGACATCAGAGAGAGGAGCATGTCTGAGTCCACAGGTTGTGTTCATTCAGATATCGCCAAATACAACATAAACCTGCATGATTACCAATCAATATTTCTATAAAATTTGCATTCCATTGCTTTATTTATTTATTTATTTATTTATTGCCCCTGATAGAACCACATTCTGTGGATCTGAAGGGGGTTGGGCCTAATCTGGTGGGAGTTTCTGAGAGGAATGCAGGAGAAGCCCGTCCACGAGCCCTCTCTCAGAGTGCGATGCATAGCTTTGAGCGTGCTGACAGGGGTAACACACAGGCCCTGGCAGAGCTGGCACAGGTAAGATCCTCAGCATGGAACTATGCTTCTCTAAAACACTATTTTCAATTCCTAAACTGCAAAATGTAACTATCATGCTGCTTTGTAATAATGCTTAGTGTCTCCCAATTGTTAAAAAGTGGGAAAATTTTAATAACCAGAGTCGTACAATGGGGGTATAACTATAAGATTATTTGCAGTAAGCCTCAAATATCTTATTATTTATTAACCACATAAGGAGTGTGGAAGACTTGATTGTCTTTAATTTCACGCCTTTTGGTGATTGTATCCAAGAGAACAGTCCTCAACTTTTCATTTTTTTCAAAGATGTGTGGAGATGGTGGCAACCAGTTTTCAAGCCGCACCCCAACGCTGTCGCAGTCCCAACGGGGGGTCAGCGAGGACATGACCAGTGACGAGGAGCGTATGGTCATCTGTGAGGAGGAGGGAGATGATGATGTAATTGGTGAGAAATTAAAGCTAATGTACTCATGAAATGTATTGTAATGGGACATTTTGAAAACATGCTCACTGCTCATTTGCTTTTTTGCTATTTAGCAGCATACAAGAAATAATACAAACAAATCTTGCAGCAGTTATGGGGAAGCATACAAAGATTATTACTGTATGTATTTTATCTGTAAAATATTGTTTTCTTGCACAGAAGACCCTTACCCCAGCAGTTCCATAGACCTCAAATGTAAAGAAAGAGTGACTGACAGTGACAGTGAGAATGGGTCTGGAGATGAAAGTGAACGGAAGGTAATGAATTAGAACAACAATAATTTTCTTCTGTTATTAAAGTTTAAAATGCACTGCAAACTCAGGCTTGTAGGTATGTTTTGTCTAACGCATCAAATTTCTAAGAATACTTTTTTTTTTTCCTCAGGGGGTTTTTGCTCCAGTTATTTGTTCCTCTGCATTATCATCTTCTACACAACATATCTCGCATGGCAGGAGCATCTCACTGTCGTCTTACCCAAACAGTAAGCGTTATGATGAGGGGAGACCAGGTGGGGGAGGGTTCTCGGATCACAGGAGGAAGGAAAGAGGGGACGTAGAGAGTAAAGGTGCATTTCTGGGAGAAGATGGAGGTGGGGGGCAAGCTACCTCTTTCTCCCTCTCCTCCGGTCAGTCCCTCATTTCCACATGTCAGGCAGGGGTGACACTCTCTTCATCAGTGAGTTCGTTGGGTGCAAACCCGCTCCTGGGCATTGGAACTGTTAGGGTGGCCTCTACGGTTGTGACAAACGTCATGCGCCCCGTTATCAGCACACCACTGCCCATCGCCAGCAAGCCCAGAGATGGAGGCACATCATCCAGCCCACTTCCACCTGAGCGCAAGTCTTTGACTCCCCAGCAGCAGCCCCAACTTCTGATTGGCACAGGAGGTGGGACTGCAGCTACCGGGGGTGGGTACTACTCTTCACCATCGCCTAACCCGGTAGGCTCGGGTCCAGGTAGCGTAGTGACTAATTTGGTGTTAGGAGGAGCTTTATCTGCCCAGCCTGCCGTACAGCTCATCACCCCTGCCCCCCAGCCGCAGTCTTCCCAGCAGCAGACGCTCCCCTCCAATGCTGTTTCAGCATCACACCATCAGGCCAATGGACCCATGCCCCTGCCCCTGCTTCAGCCCCAGTTTCTTCCTGCCTCGTCCTTGGCACCCCCTGTGGGTAAGGCCATCACACAAGTTCAGTACATCCTGCCCACCCTCCCTGCTAACAACCACCCTAAGAGTCCACCGAGGCACCTCAGCCAGACAACCAGTATCTTCAACCTTCCTCCAGCACCACCCACGCATGCCTCCTTGGCCAATGGAAAACAGCAGGTTACGAGTTCAGTGACAGGATACACATCAAGCCAGACGGTGGGAGTTGTCAGCCCAGGAACTCGAGGTGTGGATTCAGTACCCCAGACATGACGAGATGCTTGTGATGGTTGCACATGATTAACTGTTTTTATGTTTGTTTTTTGTTTTTTTTTTTTAATATTTGCCTCAGTGCAAACACAGTCTCCAGTTCTACAGGGTAAAATGCTTGTTCCTATGGCAACAGTGCGGACTGCACCAGCTCCGGCCCAGCAGTTTCCAATAGTGACCCCACCTCTTCCTGTCCAAAACGGGTCTCAGACTGGAAGTAAGGTCAGTAACCACTTTGCTGGAAATACTTTTTTAAAACTCATTCTGCTCCTTCCTCGGGTTCTATATTTAATCCTTAACGTCTATTAATCATGGCCTTTGCAGATCATCCAGATTGCTCCCATGCCTGTGGTCCAGTCACAGTTGCCACAGGGTGGGGCTGTCCACCCTCCCAATGCCTTCCCTGTAACCGTGGGCACAGCAGCTGTGGTAGCTCCAGGTTCAGCCCCTTCTCAAACTGTCTTACTGCCACCTGCACCTACCAGGTAGAAATCAGCGAGGAACCAAGCAGTCCACCCTTTTGTGCTTTTTACCCTGTGCTGGAATTCTACTTGTAATTGTGCTTGCTAAAATGTAATAATAATGGCCATTTATTGTGGCAATACTAAATCTGTCAAAACCACAGCCTGCTGCATTTACCAACACCGCACCAGCCGAGGTTTGTGGGTTGAAATCTGAAGTGGATTGCCTTGAGAAGAATTTACATTCACATTGTTTTTATCAGCAACATCCAAACAAGTCTTCAGTAGAATTGTTATGATGGTAATTTTTATGCCATAGCAGCAAATGAAACGGATGAAAAGCTAGTGTGTCATGGAGACAGTTCCAAACACGGTAAAAGGACTTTCTCCTTCAAATGTAGCACAATTTCTCGGGATGTCCCCGATCCAATCGCTTGATCAAAATCAGGCTCGATCACGTGATTGGTCGGGATCAGGTGGAAAAGATCTGGATCACTGATCCAAAACGCAACATTACCTTGTCCATGCGTCCATATTGTTAACACTACACATTTGCGGAAATGAGAGTGGGTACACAGAAATATTCAGTCTCTGCTTGACGATTCTAGTACTTTGCATTGCTATGAGTGTGCACGCCATTCAGGCCACGTGAACGGCAGTGAGCTGCTCGCTGGTAGGCTAGGAAGGTGCACGGGAAAAGCTGCTGTTTGGAAATGTTTTAAAGTGGGGCATGAAGGCAGTGCGACAGCAATAGGTAATGTCTGCAAGACTGGGATTTCTCACGGTGGAAAAGAAAAATGCGCCTAAGGTGTTGTTTCAATAATAAAGCTTCAAGCAGCATCTAGCGAGCTGTCCGTGCACATGGCGCTGCGGCACAGTTATGATGTCTGCTATTTCAGTCACCAATCCAATGGTATTGAATTTTTACCAGTTCTGACTTATGTACAAAGTTTGACAACTTTTTTCCATGCGTATGAGGACGTTAAAGCATGCAACTTCCTGTCACCAGTGGATGATAAGCTTTAAGTATGACGCAAAAGCAACACATAGATCTTCAATAATAATAATAAAAATAACAACCCTAAAGAGGCAACATGGATGTGTTATTTCTTTTTTTTACTGCATTGGCAAAGTAGCTGATCAGGACCAGTATCATCAAAATCAAATGACTGGGACTGGGGGCCCGGTATGATTGGGATTTCACTAATGATTCCACTCCCACAATCCACAGGGCTTCTACAATAAAGAGCTGGGACATTTAGAGCCAGGGATATGCTGCTGGAAAAGAATGTAGAAAACTCTTACCAGGGGTGCAACTGTAGCAGTGTTGCTCTATTCTGGATGTGTTAGTCATGCTGCTGGTGGCCCATGTTCCCTCTGCCTGCCACCCCCACACTACCTCTCAAATCTGAACAAACACACACACATACGCGTGCACACAGAACAAAAGTCATCCACTGCTGCTTTATGTGATGTTTGCACACTCATACCACACCCATTGATCATCTTTTTTTTTTTTTAGTCTTCCCCTTTGCTTTCTATTATATATTTGTCCCTTCAGTGGTTTAGGCACATTATTATAAAGTAAATTTGTATATCTTGCACTCACTTTATGATTTAAAATCGGGTGCTGGTGTGGAATTTTGTCCTGTCCATTCTTGGACCTCCTAACTAACTGTCCATTTTCTGTACCTGCCATCCAGGATCACCTATGTCCAGTCTACTCCAGGGGTCCCATCTACTCTGCCTCTTGTCTCCACAACAACAGGCTCTTCAACCACTCAGCAAGCACTTCCCGTGGCTGGATCTGCCTATGTTCCCTCCGCTCTCGCAACACTGGGGTTCACAGCCATTGCACCACCGGGACAGACACTGGTTCAGCCCCTTATCACAGGTCAGAAAACCTGACATAGCAGATCTATTTAAGTCCAAACCCTTCCATGAGAGACAATAACATGCTTTTCATGTCTATGTTGCTGTGGTTGATTATGTTGATGGGTAAAAAGAAGCGATAGAAGTGATATACAGAAAATAGAAGGAACATTTGATCACTTATGTTTTATTTATCCAGGTCAGCCACCGCTTCTGGCCCCTTCACAGTCTCCCTCACCCTCCACCTCAGTCCCAGTTTCAGGGAGCCAGATAGTCACTGCTGTTTACCCTCCTTCACCAAGCGTCACTATGGCAACAGGGGTGGTCTCCATGACAGCAGTACCCCCCGGTGTGGTGCACTCTGTCTCCGGCCCCTCTAATGCTTCCCCTCACATCTTGTCCAAACACACGGCCACGGCCACCACGGTCACGCACACACATCCACAGCTCCACGCGGACCGACCCACGGAGAGACACGTGGACAGACCAGCCGAGCAACAGGCAGACAGACAGCCTGAGAGGCAGGCAGACATGCTGCTGCAGTTAGATCGCCAGGGACAGATCTGCAGCAGCAGCAGCAGCAGCACCAACAGCAGCTGCTCAGTGGCTCCCCCCAGTGGCGCAACCGTGTCCATGCGGCCCAACAGTCCTCCACTTCCAACCCAAACATCTGGTACATGTTCAAGGAAACGCTTTATCTGTAAGCTTGCCGTTCACTTGATCAATTATTTCTACATTTTATGTTTTTGTTTTTCAGGCAGTGTCCCCGGTGCTCCAAAATTAAGCCAGCTCCCAGGCAGGACCTCTCAGAAGGTGAAAGCAACGCTGGCAAATATCCCTGTGGGAAACTATGAAGGAGGAGGCCGAGGAAAAGAGAGAGAAAGAGAGAAGGACAGGGAGCGAGACAAGGAGAAGGAGAGAGAGGCGGCAGGCTGTGGCCATTTCTCCTTTGATGCTCAGTCCTCTCCGTCAACACATCCAGTCGAGGAGCCGCCGTCTGAGAGAGCCCCGGAGAGCTCCAGCACCGATTCTTCTGAGGCACGAAGCCGCGATGGCGCCACTACCAAGGAGGCGAGAGGAACACACACACATGCTCACCTGTGATGATCTGTGCAAACAAACCCCAGCTTATATGAACATTCTCTGCAGGCCGGATGGAAGGAATGCCTCCCTTCCTCTCCTCTCCTCCCTCCATCAACCACCACAGAGCCCAACCTGCCGCCGCCACATACGGACAAAGAAGGTCCTACACCCAAGAGGCTGAAAGCCCGCCCTCCTCCACTGAAGAAGACCTTTGACTCCGTGGACAAGTGAGTTTCAACCCTCGCTGCGTCTTTGCAGGAGGAGTGTTTGCTGAAGCGCGTGTATATACTCGACTTGTGTGTGTCCTGCTGGTCTGGCAGGGTACTGTCGGAGGTATATTTCGAGGAGCGCTTTGCGGAGCTGCCAGAGTTCCGACCTGAAGAGGTTTTGCCTTCTCCCACTCTGCAAAGTCTGGCCACTTCGCCCCGCGCCATCCTGGGGAGCTATCGGCGCAAGAGGAAGAACTCAACAGGTTCCGTTTGCGCTGACTCCATTTCAGATTCTCTGATGTAAAATGACTGTGCCGTTAATAAGGCCGAGTCTTGACTGCTAGCTCAACTTGAGCTTTGACAGAATTAAGAATGTTCTTTTTTTTTTTTTTCGGTTTCATGCTGTGTTGAAGGCTTTTCTTCCGTGTGCACGTAGATTTGGACTCGGCAACTGACGAACAGGTTTCTCCGAAGAGAAAGAGTCGGCGGCGCTCCAGCTGCAGCTCAGAGCCCAACACGCCCAAGAGCGCCGCCAAATGTGAAGGCGATATCTTCACCTTCGACAGACCAGGTAAGACGAGGAACAGCTGGTGCCCCATGCAGGCACGCCTGCAGAGCAGCGGCAGGCACGCCATCCTTTTCAGTTAGACCAGGTAACGATAAACGGCCACCGTCCTCACCTAGACGCTGCTCCTCTTTGCGCCTCTTTCAGGCACGGAAGGTGAAGACATCCTGACCGATCTGGAGTTTGACAAGGTGCCGTACTCCTCCCTGCGAAGAACGCTGGACCAGAGGCGAGCGCTCGTCATGCAGCTGTTTCAGGAACAGGGCTTTTTTCCTTCAGGTAGCTCTGAAAACCACACTTCTGCTCCTCACTGAACCTGCTCTGGTCCCTTTGTCCTGAATGATTTCTGTCCCTTTCGCTGTCTTCCGTACAGCTCAGGCTACCGCAGCCTTCCAGACCAGATACTCTGACATCTTTCCCACCAAGTTGTGTCTGCAGCTGAAGATCCGGGAGGTCCGGCAGAAGATCATGCAGACAGCCACTCCCTCCGATGCCTCAGGCTTTAGCGCCTCTGATTCATCAGGCTCTCTCCCTGGACCTTCTGGATCCCAGTCAGGAGAGGGATCCGGAAGAGGGGAGCTGCAGGACGACGAAGACGAGCAAGGGACAGCCGGGAGCCCAGAGGACCCTCGCGATTCCCAAGAATCTTCGAGATGAGGAACACCCGTGTGTTCATTTGAGCCCCTGACAAATGATGTCACGTACATACTTTACTCCAGCCATTTTTTTGGAAAATCCATTTTTAATTCTCCTCTGGTCAGGTCCTCTTTAATTTCTATTTTCTGCAGCCAACCTGTAGTAGATATTTATATGCAAGTGGATTTGTTACGTGGCTCTTGGACCAAATTAAGAACACGTGAGAAAACTCTCACAGCATCCCCACAGCACACATCAAAGCTGTTCACGTGCAGTTATTCAACGTGTGGTAACAACTATAAGTAGCTCTCTGTATTACCTGGATGAGAGAGGGCTCCCGGTGCCAGTGAAGGCATCATGGTTTGCAACTGCACTTGTTGCCTTGAAGAGACAAAAAGAAGGGTTCTGATTTTGGACAAGAAGAAAGGTCAACAGTTTTACAACTATCCTTGTGTTTTAATATTTGTTTTTAGCGCGATTACAAGAGTTAAAGCTGGCGATGCCTTGCTCGAGGACTCTGTGTTTGGACTCGATCATCATGAGCTTGCGTCTCCGTTTCTGGTGGCGTGGGGGCTGGGCCTTCAGCAGCCGGAAACGCTTGGATTCAAGGAGAACCCATCACCATCCACCTGGAAAGAGCATCGTCTTCGTTTTATTCCCCACCCGGAGACCTCGGTCGGAGGTCCGACAGAACCGAATGAACAAATGACTCGAGCGGACTTTGCCGTCATTCCTGCGATTGCCTATCTGGCCAAGTCCTCCCTTCTTGCGACTGACCCCTAGCACATGCAGAAAGGAAGGAGCCAAGCATTCCCGTGCCTCATTCGCTCGCCATGAAGGAAGAAAGTGGGTCAGAGTCAACAGGCACATCCCAGCTCTTAGCTGTAGAGGTCAGGCCGTTCAGGCCGTATCCTCTATCGCCAAGCGGTTTATTATCTTGTTTTTTAAAAAACATTTTATTTGTATTTAACATTGTTATATTCTGTTTGATGTTGTACTATTCCTACGGTTATTATTCCTTATATCATTGCAGTGAATCCTGGTCCTTATGTTGCTCACGGTTTCCGCCGACTTATTTCGATTTTGTACCAGTTTGGCTGTTTCGGAGGCAGTTGAGAGACGCTGCTTCACACCTGTAGTCTTCCCTCGACCGGCCTTCAAGGACCTGCAGCGCAGCCGTTTCAATCGCTCATTTCAAAGGAAACGCACCACACGGACCTTTCAGTTCTTTCGACAGTATGTTTTGTGCGACCTCGCCGGGTTTGGGTCCCATACCCTCCGCTCTCGTATGTCTCGTTCCGCCTCTTTCCTAATCTCCTTCCTCCCTTTGTCACTTTATTGCTCTCCAGACCTTCAGAGGCTGAGAGAAAAACCGGGGAGTGAAGCGGGGGTAATGAATCAAAGAAAGCTGGTAGGAGCTAACAAACGGTTGCGTCTTTGTGCAAGACTCGGTGGTGTTGTAAATAATTACTGAAGAGTCGATAGACTCGTTATATTGTTATGGAGAAAAAAAAAGCCTGTCATTCAACCCAAGTTGAACTTGAAGGCATCATTACCAAAAGTAACCACATGAAATGAAAAAGAATAAATACTGCTATTAATGTTTGTTATACTCCTCGTTTTGTTGTTCCAGTATACGAGATAGGAGTTTTTAATGAATAATTTAAGTTTGTGTCTGTATCTTTCAGTATGCAAATAAAACTAGGTGTTGAATTTCCTGGTTTTAATGACTAGAAGTGTAAAAACAACGCGTGGATGTTTGTGAGCAGACGGCGAATGTAAACAGAAGTTTTTTCTGACTTGAAAATGTATCATCTTGCAAAAAACATTTATTGGTTTCACCTAGTTTATCAGCAGAAACAAACAAAAAAATAATAATGGCGTTCCACGTAATTGGATAACAAAAAAAAAGAAGATGGTAAAGTCATTTGGCTGATGTCCTCAGGGCAGATGCAGCCCGTCCACAGCGTGGCTGTTCTCCAAAGCCTTCTGGTAGATCTCCAGAGCCTGCTCCAGAGGCAACTCCTCCCCCTCACTGGTGGAAATGATGGCTATGGCCTCGCCAAACTCATTACACATGATGGTCGGAGTGCCCTGGGCCTGCCATGGGGAGACGCAACAGCACGGTCAACTCACGGGTGATAACGTGCGCGGCTCAGGCTAAGAGTCGGAATGATGCCGGCTGATTTTCAGGTCTAATCATTACTAGTTTCCTAACTGACAGTTACGCTTGTGAGTTGAGGAAATTCTCTGACCTGCTGCAGATCTGAAGCCTGGATCTGTTGGATCTGGATCAGCTGGGTCTGGCCGTTGGCTAGCTCCACTGTCGAGGCGTCCACCACCGTCACCGCTTGGTTGGCGGCCTCATCCAGCTTCTGGTGCCTGGTGTGGATCTTTTTATGGTTCCTCAGGTTGGAGAAGGTCCTGAAGGCTTTGCCGCACTGCGGACACACGTGCGGCCTCTCGCCGGTGTGCGTCCGGCGGTGCTCGGCCAGGTGCATGCTCTGGATGAAGCCCTTCCCGCACACTTCGCAGCAGAACGGCCGCTCGCCCGAGTGGGTGCGTAGGTGCTCTCGCAGGTGGGTGTTCTGTCGGAAGCGCTTGCCGCATACTTGGCAGGGGAAGGGGCGCTCGCCCGTGTGGACTCGCTGGTGGAGCGCCACTCCAGAGGAAGACACAAACTGTTTGCCGCAGATGGGACACTGGTGGGCTTTGGGCCGCTTGGCTGAAGCGCAGCGCGGCCTGCCGGGACCCAGGGCGCAGCGACTCAGTCTGTGAAGGCGCAGATTGGCGGCGGAATTGAGCTTCTTTCCACAGGCGGTGCAGTCCTGACTACCTCGCAAACTGGCCATGGAATCCCAGGGCTGGCGCGGGACCGCGGTCGAAGCCGAAGGTTCTGAGTCCGGGGCCGATTCGCTTTCCAAGTCTCTGCTGGCTTCTTCGTCCGCGCCCGCCCGCGCCGGGCCGGGGTGCAGCTCCAGACAGTGGCCGTCTCGCTCCGTCCTGGTCAAGAACCCGGCCTCGCAGCGGTGACAGGGGAAGGGCGCCGGGGCCCCCGGGTGCTTCACGTAACGGTGCGCCGCTAACTTACTAGCCCAGCGGAAAGTGGCGGGGCAGTCCGGGCAGCGCAGGGCTTCGGCCCTGGCGTGCAGCAGGGCGTGCTGGCGCAGGTTGGACGCCTGGGAGAAGCAGCGCTGGCAGACGTCGCAGCGATGCGGCCGCACGCCAGAGTGGATGAGGTTGTGCCGCATCAAATTGGCCAAAGAGGAGAAGGTCTTGCCGCAGTCGGAACACTGGAAGGGCCGCTCGCCGGTGTGCGTGCGGATGTGGTTGCGGACGTGGATGCGTTTCTTGAAGGACTTGCCGCAGAGGCCGCACATGAACTTGCGCTCGGGGCCGTGCGACTTGTGCCGGTGGTGGAGCAGCTGCAGCTGCGTGGGGAAGGTCTGACTGCACAAACTGCAGGAAAAAGCCCGCCGGTCGGACGAGGCAGCCGGAGGAGCTCCCCCCCGGTCTGCCCCCTGGGGCGCGTCCCCGGCGCCGGCGCGATCGGGCGGAGCGGCTGCGGCTAAACCGGGTTTGGCCGCGCTCTCCACCCGCTGGGGGTGCCCTTCGTGCGGGACAGACGCCTCCTTGCTGCTGCTTTCCTCCTCCTCTGCGTCGGCCTTGTGGGGGGAGCTCTGCACGGACTCTTCTCCCATCTTCTCCATCTCTTCCTCCGTCAGGGGCGCCCACAGGCTGTTCTGCTGGTCGCCGCTGATGGAAGCCTTCTTCTCTCTGGCCTTCTGGAGGATGGCGAGAGCGGAGAGGGAGGCTCTCTTTGGAGCCAAGACCTAAAGAAGAAGAAGAAGAAAAAAACTCGGGTCAAGTCAAACTGAAGCATCCCCCCGTTTAAGTTAAAAGCTCAATCTGCTACCATGGAGACGGGAGCAGGCGGGCCGGCGGAGTCGCGGTTGAGGTGGGTTCTGCGGTGGTAGAGGTACTTGGTCATGTTGGTGAAGGTCTTGTTGCAGAACAGACACTTGTGGAAGGGATCCGCAGTGTGAGTCTTCCTGCGAGAGAGGAGAAACCAGCCCGTTCAGCCAGGCCGGGCGGGGGCAGCTACGCCGTTGCCTCACCTGTGCATGATCAGAGTCATCTCCGTGGTGAAGCCGCTGCCGCAGTCCACGCACAGGTACCTGGCCACGCCCGAGTGGGTGCGCATGTGGGTCTGCAGCGACGTCGCCTTCTTGAACATCTTCCCGCAGTCCGGGCACTCGTAGGTGCCCTGCTCGTGCACGCGCGTGTGCGCGGCCAGCCGGTTGATGGAGGTGAAGGTGCGCTGGCAGAGGTTGCACTGATGGGACTTGGCGCAGAAGGCGAGCTTCTTCTCTGCCACTTTGACCCGGAGGGTGTCCGTCCTGTCCCCGGCCTCGTCCCTCCCTCGCGCCTCTTCACAGCCGCTCATGACTCCCGGCTCTCCGCTCTCCTTGTCCTGGCCCAGGAAGTGCTCCCCCTGGTGCTGGAGGTAGTCTTCCGGGGTGTGGAATATCAGGGAGCACTCGGAGCACTCGTACGGGTGGACGACCACCAGGTCTGTCGGCTGCTGCTGGACGCCTGGGACCAACCTCAGCTCCAACTTCTGGAGGCCATTTTCCAGGACTCCCAGGTGTGCTTTGGAGCCCTGGTCCGCCGGAGGCAGCACGGACGTCAGCCTGGAGCGCTGCTGGCCGGAGTTGTCGGCGAGCGCTTGTGCCGTGAGGATCTGCAGGTGCATGGTGGCGGAGCCGGGGGCGGGGATCACCGGGGGCAGCAGGGAGGAGCGTGACAGCGCCGCAGCCTTGGACGCTGACTGATACTTCCTCTGAAGTTGCTGCTGCTTCTGCTGGGCCAGAACCTGGAGCAAACAAGCAGAAATAGAGGAAAACATGACCACACCTGCACAATTGTCTTTTTTTTTTAATGTTTTTCTTTTTTGGAAGGTGCTAAAACCCCAAAATACCTGGGCCAAAATCTCTCCTGCCTGCTGCTCACTTAAGACGTAGTTCTGCGTGCTGTTCAGGGGGGTGATGGTGCCATCAGCTTGTAGTACATACTCCTGTTGCATCGCATAAAAACACAAGTTACTACCTCTCCATATTCTGTTGGTGCAACGCTGGATTCTGTTTACATCCCGCAGCAAAATCAGCGATGCGGCTCCCCTCTGGATGCTCACCATGGTCTCGGCGTTGCTGTGGGTGCTGCTCCGGCTGTGGCTGCGCCGGTGTTCAAGCCAGGCTTCAGCCGAGTCAAACAGAGCCAGGCAATCCAGGCACTGATACTGGGCGGATTCCAGCATTTCAGCCTCCGACCCGGCCTCCAAAACCTCACACAGCTCTGAGGAACGTGCAGCCTCACATTAGTCCCGTGTGTCACACGTGCTCAGAAGACCTGCTGGCGTCTCTCACCTTGCTGCTCCGCCTCCACGCCGGCGTCTCGCATGTGCATCTCTTGGTGCTGCAGCAGCTCTTCCGAGTTCACCAAGAGGCTGCCGCACTCCAGACACTGGTAGTGCTGAGCCTGCTCAAACTCCGGGACGCCCTGGACGGTCACAGCCTCCACGTCCCCCTCCTGGCCAGTGTGGATCTGCTGATGAATCAGCACGTCCTCCAGCGTGCCGAAGAGCTGATGACACTCGCTGCACATGAAATGGTGCTCCATGTAGACTCCGTCTGCCTCCTGCTGCTCGGCCATGCTCCCAGCTGGGTTACTGCGCTTGGCATGAAGCGATGGTCCACTTTCGCCCTGTGACCAGTGAAGACGGCTTTGTTACGTACTAGGATGGTGCATAAGCGCATCTGCGATAAAGAGTGACGTGTGTATTAGTACACACATCAACAGTGATCTCATAATAGCAGCCATCAGATATTAAACTCCAGTTTCAGTTGTTTCCACAGAAAAAGCACAGAAATCTTAGATGGTGATTCATTCAAGCAGAAAGACAGAAAGAAAGTAACAGAGATTTAGCAGTTTGATGTCAATGTTTGCAAAAATGAAGGCCCTTTGGCCACTGCAAACAGCACACAATGACACAAATGACTGTCTACATTTCCTCACAAATTCGACTCATATGTTTGCAGTGTGTGATGGCATATGGAGAGCTGTTGGAGGCGCTCCCTTCGGTAATGTAGACATGTTTCCAGGCACCGCCGTTTCCTGAGAGCGTCTCCCCGGTGAGTCGGCGGTCCGTCAGGCGGCGCTAGCCACTTTTACCCGCAGCTTTCCGGCGGCGGCGGCGGGCCCTTCTTTTTCCTTACCTCTCACCGACTCTCGTTGGACATTTCCTCGTGCAGTCGTCACGCTTGCTCCGCACAAAAGCGTGTCGTTTTTTCGAGACACCCGCAACAGTTCTACCACTTCAGAAACAAAATGAAGCCCGAGCCTGTGAAATTAAATTTCAAAGTGTGTAATGAAGCGTTCTCCCGCCGATCGCTTCCATTCTTGTGCTAGAAAGCCCCGCCCAATGCGGTAGCCTGAATTTTTCAGAATCTGTAATTCGACAGCCTGAGTGTCACACATAGAACACGGTTTCCTGCTGGGAATTGTAGTTTTCAGAGA
The DNA here is from genome assembly GCA_016586285.1 of Arothron firmamentum. NCBI lineage: Eukaryota > Metazoa > Chordata > Actinopteri > Tetraodontiformes > Tetraodontidae > Arothron > Arothron firmamentum. The sequence goes on along the minus strand of BJFM01001815.1, from coordinate 38,745 downwards.
AAAGGATCTCTTACTTTACGGTTACTGCGATAATTTCTTAAATGTTAGACTGTGTGCTTTGTCAGACAACTTCCCTCTACGGTCATTTAACTTAGAATACATGACGGTGCGAAATGCCAAATTGGCACATTATCATAATTTCCTGAAAATTTCATTAAAATCCGCTTATAACTTTTCGAGTTATTTTGGAATCAGACAGACAGCCGGATGTCACGCAACCTCCTCGGCTCAGGTAATACTTGTGATGAGCGTCAATATATTCTTAACATTTCGTTAATTCAGTCCATTTTGTATACAGTTTGTTTACGTCAGTGGCACAGCAGCAGGTTCTGAAAGACTCTTATTCCCAGAATCCACCTGGAGCTTACGTTGTTTAGCGTCAACTCCCCAGTCCCCCCACCATCGCTGTTCTACAGAGGAAGAAAGGGGGAGACGGGCTACCTATACAGAACGCTGTAAGTGTATTCCTTCGAATATTAAAAATACACGCAGATTTATATGCGTTAACCCCGTGCCAACCTGGCTGTTACTAATGTTTAACCGTTTCCCGGGTTTAGTTCACACAAATATGAGCGGCAGCGGGCGGCCCAGGACTAGCTCATTCGCTGAGCCTCCCGGAGCTCCCGGATCCGCTGCAGCCGGTGCCGGATCAGCAGTAGCTGGCGGAAGCTCGACAGGAAAAACTGGGGCTTCGCAAGCCAGTGGAAGCAGCTCGACGAGCTTTGGAAATTTGAAACTACCCAGTAAGGTTCTTTGATATTTCTGCAACAGTCTCAACTTACACCCTTTTACAGAGACTCAGATTTTACCTTTTGCTTTTGCGGAAGGGTGTAATAATGCCGTTAATTGTCGCTTAGCTAAACTCGGCTAGCAGGCTTTTAGCTGGTTTAGCTAACCTGAGTTAGTTGTCCTGCTAACGCTAGATGTGCTTTTTCTTTGGAAAACCACTGTGATCACAGGCTTTTATCGCATAGCCAACATTATCTTTAGCATGTGTGAGAAGCCTTGAACAAAGCCGTTTGTATTTGTACGGTAATTAAGGATCTGTCATTTTAGGGCAACATTACCTAATCATTAGTTGGCATTGTAACCCAAGAACAGACTTGGTGTCAACCTACACTCTAATATATTCGTCATTAATATCCAATGTGCAAGCTAGTTAGCTCGCTACTGTTCGTGGAAGCAGGTTCAAATCACCTAAAATTAAAGACGTTCTCAAGCCTAATTTTGCAAAGAGCTTTTTGCTCCTCCAACCTGGATGCAGTGAGTTAACCTTGTGAAAATTTATTTCGTAGAACTATAGAGGTCTGAGTTCTAGCTGCACATTAACCACTCTTGGTGACTTATGAATACATGAAAACATTAGTGCATCGTTTTGTTTTTTTTGGTTTTTTTGAAGGTTCCACCCTGCACTGCAAGTCCATCGAAAGACAACTTGTATAAGGAAATTATTGCTTGGTGTGGTGGAATAAATTTGGTATTTGCCTATGTGCCACAGTGTCTGAGTAACTGAACACCTTTTGTGGGAAAATGTGATTGCTTTTGTGGTCACCCCAGTTTTTATTCCCATTTTGGTGCACGTAAGATGCTGTTTTGTCAGCGGTAAAGCTGATGAAACCCCATTGGTTTGATTGGTGTTAGGACAAGAACTTGCAGAATGCTGAGAGGTCATGTAGGTAGCAGCTCACTGAGTTCAGAGTTGCATAGTTAGAAGAAAATTACGCCTCAATTTCAATTTTGTATGAATAGGTTTTATGAAAAGGCACATTACTTAGGACTGTGAAATGATACAGACACTTAATGGCACAAGGTAATGCTCACTATCTCACCTACATCGTAATTAAACACATTATCTGCAACACATATGTGTCATTTCAGACGGGGTTAAAATTAAAACCCTCAACTAATGACCGTGACAGGGCTGTGTGTCACCCCTTTACCAAAATGCTGTGGGTGCATTTCTGTAGCACTAAGGTCAAGCATGGTTTTGACATTGATCAGCTCTGTGTTGTTGGCAAAAATTAAAATTAGGAAGTTAGATTAAAGGTTTATGCAGCATCATGTCTACACATCATCGTGCATCATCCTTCCATAGTTGACAATAGGGAATATAGTATAATAAAACCTTTCCCACTAAGTAGTGCACTTTAAACCAGTTCTACTAATTACCCTCCCTCATACCTGGCTTGACTAGTGGCGATAGGACCTGGTAGAAGTGGTTAAGGAGTGACGTCGGCTCGGCGACGGTCCGGCGTCGCCTACCGTTTGCTAGTTTTCTGATCTGAGGAAAAATTAGCTGATTAGAGCCTCCGCTGTGTCATTAGTCTTCTTTATAGACCCAATTTTGTGTACTTAAGCTGTCAGCTCTGCCAGACACATTAATATCCTGTCATTAACTTTGTCGTTAGGGGTGAAACGGTTCCTCGAGTACCTCGATTACAAAAAAATGGTCCAAGAATTTTCTCCACCTCGCCTAATCATTTAAGCTCAAAGTACGGTATTTCACACGGACTGCTTTTAATGTGGCACTACATGCTCGGGTCACCCACACAAAGTAAGGAAGAGGGAGGAAGCGCACACGTCTGGTTGCTCATTATTCAGTGAAATTACTTGTATGCTCTTATCTAATTATAATTGCTTATAAAAATATGCTTTGCCCAAAAAAAAAAAAAACAAAGGAATTTTTAGTAGAATATCCGATTTATCAAAATATTTGATAGCTGCAGCCTTTTTTTTGCGGTCATTTTAAGTCATGTTTCCAGTTGCAATGGAACATCATTGCCTGCCTTTGCACATTTTTTTGTTGTTGTTGTTGTTGTCCAGCCAGCCAACCAGCCAATTGTTTAAACCTCATAGTGAGCAGCGGAATGTGTCCTTTAAAACACTGTATTTGGCGTATTTATTGAGCATTGCAGCACCTGCTGGAACAGTGAGACTAACGCACATTTTCAGGTTGGAACAGAGCCCACCTTAAGTCCAGACCCCAGGGAGAGGGTGAAACCCAAGCAGAGTTCCTGTGAAAGCTTACTGGTGCCAGTTCCAGTGCTGGAAAAGCAGCTTGAACGCTGAAGACGGGACATGGGTGATGACAGCTTCTTGCAAAGGAAAGCAATGAGTGTAGTAGAGAGACTATGCAGGTTTTCTTCGGTTAATCTTTGGAACCTGTATTCTTAGAATTTGGAATCCCAGATTACCTTTACTGCATCTCTCTCAGGAAAAAATTCCATTCATCAATTTAGGCCACACACCTCCTTCTGTTTAATTCCCATAGCTTTCTTATTTAATTTTATTTTTGTAAAATTAAATTTACTGGTTAATTAAGAATTTTTTTCCGCGTGCGACGAAGCCCCCAGCCAACCGCCAAGAAGCGTGGGAGTAATAAAAGACACTCATCTTCTCGCTCTCACTCATCGCGCCTGTGTTAATGTGTCACAACCCAAAGCTGTTCAGTGACATCTGGGCAGAGGTTTTATTTTTTCACATTTATTATCCACAGTGATTGAGACACAGCTGCTTCATATTTGACGCACTTCCTTCTGACGTGGATGATAATTTATTATTTTTTTTTAAATGTGCTTCTAATCTGACAAAAGCTCAGTGTATGCTGGGATGGGATGCTAGAATGTGGAAGAACCACACAATGGTTGAACTCAAAAGCTTTATATTGACTTTGACCTGAGGGCAGCTCTCGGTCCATCACGTGGGTCTTCCGTGGGCTGCTGTTTACCGCCTGAATATTTCTTTTCCCCCCTCTAAATGAACAGATTTAGAAAGAAATGGAAGCTAAAGCCAGATCTATAACTTGTATTTTTTGTGGCTTTGCGGGACATTGATGTTGGGTTATCTGACTCCATTTCAGACTCTCTGAACTTGAAGAGATCGGGAGGGGTCCCGTCGAGGCAGGCGAAGTGAGCAAACCCAGGAAATGGTAGCACTGCTTGTTGTGCTACTGTCCGCACAATTGCATCGCAGGCTCTGACAAGCCTCTTGGCTGCGGGACTCTTCTTTTTTTTTGTGTGTGTGTTCCTCTCCTTCCAGCCTTGTTGCTTCCGGTTCCAATTTGTCAAATCGGCCTCAACACGTACACGCGCTGCACCCGACCGCGCCCTAGCTGTGCGGTGGATGTCAGTTACGGTCTTGATCATCTTACTTTGCCTGATTCTCACAAGGTCAGATATCAACCTCAAAAATGATGCTGCGCTCACAAGTGCTTCAGCCCTGTAGGGATGGAGGGCGTTCAGTTTTTGATTCAGATGGGGCTTGCCATCGCGCCTAACCTGCATTTCAACTGAACCTCCACCTGATTTACTCACTTCGCATCATTCCAAATGCTTTCCAGTCTTTTATATCTTTTTTCCTTGCACAAAGCAACCTACTTCAGCTGTGGTCACACACCCCACTTGGCTCCACCCCCTCCCTGTCTTACATTTCCTCTGTCTAATCTCATTAGCAGAAAGCAAAAACGATAAAGGACATACACGAGAGGAGGAAAACGGACTTTTCCAAACCCTGGAGCCCAGCTGGCGCGCAGCTGGAGGCTCAGCGATGCAACCTTAGCGGAATTAGAAGCTGTCGGCAAGGTCACGGCTCCACCTGCTTCGTACACGAGTCCGCACAATCAGCGGGCGATAGGCGTGTGTCCATACTAAAAACCATACAGTCTTCACTGGTTTGTTGTGAAGCTGCATGAAGTTTCCCGGGCAGAGGGGCTCGTGTGCTCACCTCGTGGAGAAGGCTCGACTGGTGTGTCCACAGGAAGCGGCGATGTGGCCCCTCTACCGTTCTGTATTTTAGAGCGTTTGGTGTCTGTGCTGCTTTTTCTTGTTCCTCAAGTGGCAACATGCTTTGCTTGTTGCTGAACTTGTTTTTTTGTTTTGTTTTTTTTTTTTTTTAAACATTTTTAACATTCCTGGTGGGATATACTGTATGTATATTAGTGAAATATTAATTATGCCAATTGAGGTTATAATTTATTTATTTATTTATTTTGAATAACAGGAGATAGTGGCAAAGTGACAACAGTGGTCGCCACACCTGGCCAAGGCCCCGATCGTCCACAGGAAGTGTCCTACACAGACATAAAGGTTATAGGAAATGGCTCCTTTGGAGTGGTCTACCAGGCTCGCCTCATCGACAGCCAAGAGATGGTCGCAATCAAGAAAGTTCTCCAGGACAAGAGGTTTAAGGTATGCGTGAGCGGACCGCTGGGGCAGGTACCCACAGGCTGCTCCACACCACTGCCACGTTCATGCGGGTTAATAATGACATTCTTCTTCTGTGCTGTTTCGTTTTTTATAGAATAGGGAGCTGCAGATTATGAGGAAACTGGACCACTGCAACATTGTGAGGTTACGTTACTTCTTCTATTCCAGTGGAGAGAAGGTGAGCACGGACTGACGCGACCTTTCATGTACTGACAGTAAAGTTGTGGGGTGAAGCACGCAGCCTCCAAACCTCTGCTCTGTCACTGCGTAGACATGCTTTAGAGGTCCTGGTTTGGTTCGTATTGCAGCCCTCTGCCACAGATCGGGTTTGCACCAAGCCAGGCGCCTTCCTTAAAAATTCAGATCATTTTCTGTAAAAACAGCATTTATGATAAAGGTCTTTACTGTGGATTACATTAGATACGTTTCAGTGTTTAATTCTGATGTTTAAAGGGATTTGCTTTTGTTTTTCTTTCTTTCCAGAAAGATGAAGTGTATTTGAATCTGGTGCTGGATTTCGTCCCAGAAACGGTGTACAGGGTGGCTCGACACTTCAACAAGGCCAAGACCACCATCCCCATCATCTATGTTAAGGTGGGCAGACACACTGCGTGTCGCCATGCAGAAAGAGCAAACAGCACTTGGACTCACAAACGTCCACACAGGATTTTCAACGACTACTTTCTCCTTGGCACCAGAAGCCTCAGATCATTACTTTAAACCCATTTTTCCCCTTTCAAAGGTTCTTTATGGGTAATGAGAAGGGACAAGGGCGTTTTTCTCATTAGAAGCCTGCATACTGTCTTTTCGTGGAGGATGTTGGGGGGAAAAAATCATTTATCACTTATTTAACGCATATTTTTGTACGATTTTCTACACAGGGTTGTTGATGATGATAATCACATAATATACCAATAATGTCATCGCCTGTTGATGTAATAAGCCACACAGTATGCATTTTTAAATGGACTGCTCAGAGATTTAGAGATTATGAACACTGACAGGGGAAAGCGGTCCTGGGGGATCTTGATTGCCACACACTTGGTCCAACTGTCTGCGATGCCTTCCTTTTGAGCGTGTGTTTACTGCTTCTGCAGCAGAGGACATATTAAAGCTGTCTCACGGCCCATTTCCCCACCTCAGTTTGCTGCTCCCCTGTGGCTTTGAGATGCTTACTGATCTTTCTCTCCGTCATGCCTTCATCCTCCAGCAACGCTCTAATATCACAGCGTGTGAGACTTTCTTCCCCCCCTCTTTCCGTCTCCTGGGTCTCATATTTCTGTCTCTTCCTCTTAACTGGATCTGGATCTTTTTATTATCATTCCTCGGTTAAAGTGCCTGTAACACACTGTGTATTCTTTAAGCAAATCACTGCATCCTTAATGAGATGATGATGGTGATGATGACACTCGTATGTCATTAAGACGTTTGTCCCTATAATATTACTCGTATGAGAGTGGCTGTGAAGACATTTTTTTAAACAACCAGCATGTGATCATGTTTTTTCCATAAATTTAGGGTAACTCAGATCACTGATCATCTTTATCCCCCCCTCCCACCCAGGTGTACATGTACCAGCTGTTTCGCAGTCTTGCTTATATCCATTCCCAGGGTGTTTGTCACAGAGACATTAAGCCTCAGAACCTCTTGGTGGACCCAGAGACGGCCATTCTCAAACTCTGTGACTTCGGCAGGTGGGTCAACCTGTGCGTCTCAGCACGCTCGCGTTGCCTTTCTTCACATCTCTTGCTCATCCTTTTTTCTTTCTTCTTAGTGCAAAGCAGTTAGTTCGCGGGGAGCCAAACGTTTCCTATATCTGCTCGCGGTACTATCGCGCCCCTGAGCTCATTTTTGGTGCCACTGACTACACATCCAACATTGACATCTGGTCAGCCGGCTGTGTGCTGGCTGAGCTGCTGCTGGGCCAGCCCATTTTCCCCGGGGACAGCGGTGTGGACCAGCTAGTGGAGATCATCAAGGTACAGTAGGAGCAGGTGGCCCAAAGCCAGCCCATGTCAGGCTGCTGGACTACCAAGTGATGGATCAGGATTTGGGATTTAAATCACCTGAAGAGTTCATGCAAGCAAAGTTTGTTTCTGACTAAAATGATCTGAGCTCCATTATTTCCCTCTCGTCCGTTAGGTTCTGGGGACGCCAACGAGGGAGCAGATTCGGGAGATGAACCCTAATTATACAGAGTTTAAGTTCCCACAGATCAAAGCACACCCTTGGACAAAGGTGTGTTCATGTCGCGTATTTGGACAGTGTTAATGTGTCACAAGTCTGGAGGATACGGTTTTAGCTTTTTGAATCTTTCATCAGAAGATATACAGGTGTTGAAGCTTTTATGTAGCAACAAATCTAAATGGTGGGGAGCAACAGCAGCTCCGTGCTGCAACTTCAGCTTTTCATTCTGCTGAGTTAAAGAATGAAGCTACTGATAAAGACAGAACTGTTTTAAAAGTGGATGTCTGCTGCTAAAACTGCTCAGATCATCCCTCTGTGTGAGGCACCACTGTGTTTCCCCAACTGCACTTGCATCATCAGTCTTTCTTTGGTTTTTGCCTCCTCCAGAACCAGAATATTGCACATCGGAAACATTATAAATTTGCAGTTGTTTGTTTCCCGTTTCCTGGAGCGCCGATTCTGTTTTTGCCAAAGTCACATGGCGAGTTTTCAGAATTCCCACTTGGCGAAGAAGCAGCGAACAAAGCTGCAGCTGTTGAGCATTTGAGCAAGTGCTGCATTCACTGCGCATGGATCCCAATGTCCCAGAAAGCATTGATTTTCCCTGCTTGTTCCCTGACCTGTCAGGTGTTTAAGCCTCGCACCCCACCCGAGGCCATCGCCCTCTGCTCCCGACTGCTGGAGTACACACCAGTGACGAGGCTGTCTCCACTGGAGGCATGCGCGCACGCTTTCTTCGACGAGCTGCGCCAGCCCAACACCCGCCTGCCCAGCGGCCGAGAACTGCCACTCCTCTTCAACTTCAGTCCCGTTGGTCAGTTTAGCTCCTTCCCTGCGCCCAGACTCTGATCCCAAGTAACGGGCCCATTGCGGGTCATTGATGGTGTGTGTGCGCTGACATTCATTCGTCCCTCGTTCTCTTCCAGAGCTGTCTATCCAGCCTCAGTTGAACTCCACACTCATTCCTCCTCACGCTCGTGCGCAGACATCGCCTGCCTCACATGGTTGGTATCGCATCATGGAGTCCATGGTTGTGTTATCTTTGTGCTTTCTCTTATCAGTCTACAAACAAGTGTTTGTGCTTTTTCCACGACAGAGGGCAGTGTGTCAGACAGTTCCGCCCAGTCCAGCTCAGCACCTGGATCTATCAGCAACAGCGCTTGAGCACCCACCCCTCAGTCATCCCCCACCCCCCCA
>BJFM01001815.1:14010-30107 GCA_016586285.1 Arothron firmamentum | reverse complement strand
TTTTTTTTTTTTTTTTTTTTTTTTTTGTCTTCCCCATTTTTGTCCTAACCCCTCTCACTTCCTCCTGGCTCCAACCCTATAATAACAAACACTCAACACACCCAAATTCAAACGATTCCAAAGGAAAGTAATTCCTGCTAGCTTGAAGTTTCAAGGACATTGTGTTGGCACTGCCTGGAGCTAGAACAAGCTGCAGTTTGAGGCCCACGGTGGCCTGTCACAGCGTAAAAGCCATTGGGTTGGGATGTTGTACGTTTGAGAGATGAATTGAGGGCTGGAGAGGTTGCACATGTATCGTGGCTTGTCTGTATTATAGACTGCATTCGGCTTTTATCCCTTTTTATGTTGGTTTTATTTGCTGTATCTGATTTTTCTGTGGCCGTGGTGTCTATAATTGAAGCGCTGACCAGTTTTTGGGGAGTTTCAAACAAAAGGAAAAGCCTGATAATCACCCACAAAAGGTGGAAATTGCCTACTCGTCCCGTGCAGCCCATTGTGTAGACTTTGTGGCTGCCCTGAAATCCACCCAGGTGTCAGTTCTCCCTGTCCAGTGGATGATGAAAGTGTTCACAGTCTCTCCATTTATTCTCAGCCACAATGTTTGTGTTTTTACCTTCATTTTAAATAGGTGATTTTAAATTTTAATCATTTTAATTCAAAGGTGGGCACTACAGCCTTTCTTTATACCTTATTTTCCACTGCCCTTCACATGAAGCCCCTTTTAAGGGAGCTTTATTTGAGCAGAATGCACATCTTCAGTTTAAGTATAAGCTCGTGTTATCTTTGGTTATTCTGGAAAACCAATTAATTCATGTTAAAGCTCAAATGATCGTTGCACATTTATGTACCAAGGAAGTAAAGGGGAAGAAAAGGGGTTCAGTTGTGTGTAAAGTCCAGCTGTTGGCGTCACTTTACCACCCTGTTTTCACAAATTGGAGCACTACCTAAAATGATAAGGAGAAAAAAATCAGTGGAGCTCCATATTTAAGTAAAAGCACAACGTGAACATAGCAAATGTAAAAACTGAGACTTTTACAATTTGATGCTAGAGCTGTGTTGTTAAAAAAAAAAAGTGCGGGGGTCATGTTACATCAGCTGATCAACACACTGTTTTGAAATTCTGGAGAAAAGATGCTGTAGTTTGGACATTTTTAAATTCTAACTGGCCACCGCTGCATTTTTCTTTTAAAATGGGTGAATATTTGGAACTGCAGGCAGGCCAGTTTAGCACCCAGAGGTGTTTTTTTTTCCTTTTTTTTTTTCTTTTTTCTTCAGAATTTAGTTTGACATTGTTTTGTTAAACAAGCAAGCAGTTCCCCAACCAGACATCACCTGCATCATAACCTGAACCTACAGTTCAGCCTGGGTGTGCTGCCCAGGTTAGTTACTCTGTTGTGTCATCTACGCTGATTCATCTTCCGCCACAGCGGATCCACAGCCTCCATCACAACGTTTTAAAAAAAAAACAACAACACGTCGCTGGCGTCAAATCTAAAAGCCTCTGCAGACATTTCCTACAACATTGTGTGTTTTTAATAGAAATGCGTGTGATTTGCTGTACCTCAGTGTTTCTATGGACATTTTAGGTAGCGTTCCAACACGTTTGTGTGAGAAGCAGCCATCGGTGAGGAGAACCATGAGCAGAAGCCTCAGTTTCTCATGTCATGATCAATACTTGAATGGCACTGCCACCTCATGAATAATGTCACTTTATGGTGTTAAGTTATATATCAGCTGGATGATGTTGAAGAACTGCTGTTGGAGAGGTGAAGAGCGAACCGCTCTGTGCCCTTTGACGTTCACATTACAGCTGTTACAGCTGCCATTGACGCGCGTGCGGACTCTGAACTTCTTTCCGCTTGATTTGGGAGAGGGGGCTCGTCACACCCCTCCTTTGCCCCTTTTCCAAACAGCCCGCAGGCCACGCTCATGTTCCCCCCGAATTCCTCAAAGAATCACACGGCACCAACAGCCCCTAGTACATGCACGCCGACACTGTATTACTGCCACTGATTTCAGAGACCGACCAGAAACGATGCTTAAAGTCAGCCCAATAGAATTTGGAGCCTCCCTTTCCATTCCTTTCTGTTGTCACCCCTCTGCCTTCTGCTTCCCTTTATCCATTTCCTTTTTTTCACTGCTAAACTGTAAATATCATGTACCTTCTATTTTATTTTGTTATTCTGTTATTACATTGTTGCTCTTGTCATTTTGTTTTTTTTCTTTAGGAGACCAGTGCAGCAGCAGCTGGTCTGTTTATCCTCAGTCACAGTCTGTAAATACGATTTCAACTCAGTCCCTTGTTCAGTAGGGAAAAGCAGAACAAATGTTTCATTTTGTTATCTCTCTCCCTCTCTGTCTCTCTCCGTGGTTTCCCCTTTTCCACCACAAATGTTGTCATGGCTGTTTTATTTATTGTAATGTGTTTTTTTTTTTTTTTTTGTTATTAGGGGAGGGCAATCTTTTCCACCGGGATGGGTCCAAATTGCGGGATTTTATTTTGAAATTTTAATTTTCTAACGACATAAGCAAAGTCATTTCACATCCAAAATACTGTACTGACAGGGGCCTGTGCTTTTAAATGAGTGGCGTATGTTTGACATGCCAAACCATCAGGTCGAACTCCAGTTTTCTGTGAACTTCGGTGCGAAGGGGAACGTTACAGGCCTCTGATCAGCGGGGCTGTTGTCGAAGCAGTGACCAGTTTGTGTGCGTGCGTGTGCGTGTGTGAGTGTGTCTGGGTGAAAGGGGAAATGTTTTTCCATAGCTATGTATCATCTCCTGTGTCCGACCGTCTCCTAGTGTCACGCGAGTGCAACAGGTCTGTCCTGTTGGTACTGTGTCTGCTTCACACATACCTCACAAGTTTCTTTGAGCACAGCTGCAGGGATCGTATGTGTGCCGCAGACAACAGTCATTCTCTGTACTCCTGACTCTTTCCTAAATGAGGAGCTGAATAAATGTGCTATTTCAAAGTTTTTTTGTTTTTTTCCCCCCCTCATCTTCTGACCTGTCACATTCTTTAATATGCTCAGACCCCCCCACTCTTACTACCGCCGGCCGACCATTAAGTCACAGTAGGGAAGGGAACGCTTGGATAAAGGAGATGATTAAAAAAGAGAGGGATGGAGGGAGAGAGACAGTTTTTGTTTGTTGGTTTAAATAATTAAACTCATTAATAAAGTGATGAAACCGTTTTTCTCTTTCATCCCTGTTGAATCTTAGTCCACTAATCGATTTAAAATTACACAAGCAGTGACAACATATTTATTGATTACTTGTTTGTGCAGTGGTGAGACAAAACTCAAGCAGCAAGAGGCTTGTGTGTTAGATTTAAATGAGTCAACAGTGCTGTTATCTATCAGTTAACATAGTTTTAATTAACAGGACAGGGTCCAAGGGAAGTTGATCTAACTTAAAACAGCAGCCCTGCCGCAATGTTGAAACTTTGATTCACAAATTCTGTTCATTATTGTGTTTATTGATCAGTGTTTGAAGGTCTGAAAACTATTCTCAGGTCATCTGGTAATATCACTAATGGCAACAGAAACTCATGCTGCTGACTCACCTGTCTGCTGAGATCAGATCAAAATTGAACACAAAAATACAATTATTTTATACATACATGTGGGGCAAAATAAATTAATTACCCATATTACAGTTTCATATGCAGTACTATCTGAGATGAGACATGTCTTCCAGTAAATGCCTCTGCACGTGCTTTTTGAAAGATCATTCTAGTCACGATTTTTGTAAATGAATATTGAATTACAAGCTAACAAATTTAAGTGGGCCATTGTCATCAACTCAGGCCATGGGAGAAAAAGAAAAATCATATTCAGAGAGAAATTAAAGGTATTAACCTCATGCCCTGAGAGAACACTAAAAGCTACAATGTTGTTATAGCAACTGTTCCGTTATAATTGTCACCCAAAAATGAGTTTGACCTTGACCGGTAAAATCAGCCATTGCTAATTTTGCTAAATGTGTTAACAGAGGTGGTGCTGGTTCTGCTGCACTCCTCTTAAATTGGTGTTTTTTTATGAGGTCAAGGATCCCCATCAAACTTGCAGAAACAAGTCCCGAACATTTTAATGACCAGTGTAGTCTGCCCACGCAGATGAATTCTAAATGTGTGTGTGAACTTTCCTCCGCCTCGGCATTCATCAGGAAAATATCTCTGCTTTAGAGGAACCTTTGCTGCCTGATGCGTTATATGTGGCCCACACCCCCAATCACTCATGATTCTTTCTAAGTCTAGATAAACAATGATTCTGATCCTGTCTTTCCATTGGAGCATTTTCAAACTAGCATGTGTTTCTGTATTTCAGCATAAAAACATTTAGTTGTCATATGCAACTGCGGGGTGGTATGATGCTTAGAAAAAAAAAAAATTAAATGCACTTCTATCAAAAATCTTTGGCTTCTATAAAATAACAGGTGAGAATTTCTATAAACAGGTGCCACAGTTGAATTTGACGGATGACTTTTATTTGCTTTATGCAACACAAGGATTCATTCAATTGAATTTCATTATATCCCAGAAAATGCAGGACAGTCTGCAGCTGGTATGTTCAAATCTAGTTCACATCAAAGCAATCCAGATGGACGTCCAGCAGATGAAACGTAAGCGAATGCAAGTTTAAAAAAATAAATCAATAAATAAAAGGAACACGTAACAGCAGAAAAGACAATATAAAAAAATTTAGTAGTTAATATTGAAACCTCAGTTCTTGATTTGAATTGTGCTCGAAGCCCATTTAACCCTTTGATGCATGACCCATGATATACTGAGTTAAAAAAAAAATGTTACTAAGTGTTATGTGTTTTTAGACATAAAAATAGGAACTGATTTGTTTCTGTTTTTTTCACCAAATTTTCAAGAAGTTATGAACATGTCCACTCAGGTGGCCAGCATGCGTTTGTGGATTTTAACTAGTGTTGGGTGATTCTCAGGCGTCCACTGTAGAGGCTTATATGAAACACTGCCATCAAAACCTGTTCTCATCATTAAAAAATGACATTTTAATAGCTGTTCACTGTAGTGCATCAAAGGGTTAAAATGCTTTTTATTGTATTTCTTTTTTCCTCTTATTGGTTGCCATTTTGTCCTCCATTAGGGGAGAAGGTTATGTGGCAGCTGGCATGTGTCTGTAATTTTATTTGGATTTTAATGAAATTTTCAGGAAATGTTGACAATGGGTCAAAGAACTGAGCATTAAATGTTGGTGATGTTTTGGATACCTATGGATTTTTAACCTATGATCTTACAAAGATCAAAGTGGCTTTGATCATAAAGCAGTTATATAATCTTGTATTACTACTGCCAAGATACATATGCTGTACTACTGGTACTGGTTAACTTGTAGATAGTTTTAGGTTCAACAACCTCCATTAAAGGAGAGGGGATGCTAGAACATGAACACACACATTATGTTGGGAAATGAGCTGCCTGGCGGAGGTGTGCGCTCTCCGAGTGAACTTTACTGTCGTAAGTATCCGCTTTTCAAGATCATAATAACCAATATATTGTTATTATAATGAGTGATATTAATACTGCAGCGTACTCGCTGCCGACTTAACATATTGGATTCGGCGCGCTTTCGGAATACAAACTTCCTCATTCGGATGTGTTATCCAACACAATTGGTCAATGGATTGAATGAAACAGCCAATCACACGGCTCCTTTTAACACGTAGAGAAAAAAAACTGAAGTTGTTGTCCTATTTCTCGAGCGGAAATGTCAGCGGACGGTGAGTTTTGCCTAAATGCTTTAACTTATTTAATTTGAATGCGACCATTTTGGTAATATAATACACAGAAATATTATATATGGAGGATTTCAAAGGGGGGAGACAGCTAATGGTTACTTTTAGTCCACCGCCGCCATTATACCACCGAAGAAGCACATCCCGCCCTCCTTCTTGAGTCTTTTCTTCTTCTTCTCCTCCTTGTACTAGAAAGTAAGCACGACTGGTCCAAGTGGTAAAGGGGGTTTAGTCGCCAGAAATGTCGCCTTCGATTCCAGTTTAATAAGGATCCATTTAACAGTCGTTTAATCTGCTTATTTAGCCATCAGCAACATGATTAGCAGCATGGCACACTCGCCATGTTGCGACAAAAATGGCTATGGCTGCATGTTAGCAGCCGTGGTAACCTTAAGATGTGTTCTTTGCGATCTGGCCACTAAGCTTTAGCAAGCGTTAGCCTTTGAGCCATCGTTTGTGCTAGTTAGGGCAACAGTACAGTTATTTAACAACCTTAAATAGGTGTTGGAAAATTAATTATTTTCATTTTGTAACTCGTTTTATCTTGGCGTGAGACCGTTATTGTCAATAAATAAGAAGTCGTTGATGTGTTTATTTATCTGAGATTGTACCGCCTCTATGATAATTGGGTGAACGATGATGAAGCTGATTTTATTTATTGCGGAGTCTTTGGGCAGTGTGTTAGCATAGGACCGAGCTTTGTAGCCACCTGACGTGAAGGCTGCAGGCCTGTGGACTATAAACACCCAACACCATTGATTTCTCTGGTGTCTACACTTTTAAAGCTAATGCAGACTGCTGAGCAACGTGATTATCGTTTTTAAATCTGTAACTGGAGATACTGAATCCAGTTGTACCCTGGTGTTTTAATAGGTTTATCTGTATATCTGTTGAAATTCAGTAAAAAAAAAAAAAAAAAGAAAGATCACTAACACTTTATTGTTCTTGTCTTATAACTTTTTTCTTTTGGAATGTTACTTAAGTTGTCTTCCCTCAGTTGCGTTGAGCCCCTTTTTTAGGTACACAATGCTAAACTTCTTTTCACCAGCAACATGAATGTCCCGAAGTAGATTCCCAGTAACTTAGTTAAAAATCACCATTATAGTTAATAATTCTTTCCATTAATCCTCATGCTTTCATTTACGAAACCATTTTTAACAAGAAGAACCCCTCTAATAATACAATGTGCTGACTGGGGAAATTACTGAATGCAGATTCCTGGAAATCCGGTCTGACTCTTATTTACACAGTGAAACTGCTGGAACATTGCTGTGAACAGCTACATGTGTGAATGGGCCTTTTGTATTCTTAATCACAGAAGCCACAGGAACTTGACTGCGCCCCCTGTGGCTCCAGTTACAGAGCATATTTAATTGATATTGAGGCTGAATCTTGGCTCAGTTTATAAAATGTCAAACAGACAGAATGACTTGGCAACATCTGTACCTGGACAGCAACCTGCAGGGCCAAAATAACAATTAGCTCAGCCACAGCCGTGGTGACTCATCTTGGCATTACCAGAGTTAGAGACTTGGCACTGCTGTCCAGGCTGTTGTCTTCATAATATATGCAGTCATGTCTTTTCATCAGGAGAGGGCAATGTTCTCAACCTATCTTCAGATTTGGACCGGTGGATAGGCTGTTAAAGTAGTCACACTAACATAGTCATAGTCTGTGTGTTTTGTTATGTTTAACCTCTGTTTTGCTTTATTGGCTTCTTAATAAAGTGTTTTTATTATATTTTGGTCCCCTGGCAGCCATGGAGGCTTCATCGGTGTACATGTGCTTCCCCTGCTACCGTGAGTTTAACACGCTGGAGGAGGTACTTCAGCATCAGTTGACTTGCACTGCAGAAGAGGAACAGCCAGACACATCTGGAACCGCACCCATCGCTGTGCCAGTGCTGCAGACGCGGGTAAATCCTGAACAGGTCCGTTTTTGAGGTGTTGTGAGCTGGACATAAAGCCTGATATAACTGTTGACCAAATTAAAAAGGAACCTTTGAATCAAATACTGATAATAATATAAGTGGAACTACAGTTGATTTTATAAATAGATAATTCTCATATCAGGATGAACCACTATATTGCTATTCATTTTAAGTCAATACTGGTGTCATATTCTCATATTTAACACCTTAAAAGCAGTTTAAACAGGTTTTTGTTTAATTTTCCTCTTAATTTTGTTAAATATCTACATAAAGAGAACTCTTCCAAGAGCAACTGAATCAAAATGGGGGATCTGGATGCATAAAATGTCCTTTTTGCCCCCAATCTATGTACTGGAAAGAAAAAAATCCAACTCCTTCCTTTGTTTAAGCCCCTACAGTATTAATTAGGGAATCATCATCACATACAGATAGGATCTATGTCTGGAAATGAAATTAGACCCCTGATTAATGTAGTGTTTACACGTAACCAAAGCAAATATTAATCAGAGTTTATCACACTCTTCAAATATTGTTTGGATTGTGTTGGGCATTACAACTAAATAGTCCCTCTGCAGGATGCCATTAATGTTTGGCTCGGGCTGCATAAAATGATAGTTGGAAGAAGCAGCAGACCAATTTTGTTTCAATTTTTGAAAGCGATCACACATTTTTTCCAATTTCCTCATGACACTTTAAAAACAACAGCACCTGAGCAATCATCCGTCGTTAGCGAGCAGCGCGACGCGGCTGTTGGATGTTTCGCTCAGACCTCTTTTCAAGTCTGCAACATGTGTCCATTAGGCACACTGACACCCACGACAGACATATTGCACCCTGAATCGCCAACTGGATGAGGAACATGAGGAATGCATCAGTTAGTGCCATCCCCTCTCCTGATGGATCGCTCATTGGCCTTCTTCTAGATGAAACAGCTGGAGAAACACTATAAACCCTGGGTGCATTATGGCTTCCTGGCTTGCACTCTATAGTTGTGTTTATAGCCAGCATCACCACTTCATTAGTTACATGGTTGTAATTTTATTGCATATTATCTGGCATTGCTGTGATGCCGCCACTGTTTTTCGCCTTGAATGAGCACAAAGATGTCTTTAACAACTATTCTGACACCTTCTTAATAGGAGTAATGGGAGATGAACCAGTGTGTACGTAGTTTTTAAACCACACTTAAGCGGATTGTAGAGTTTCCAAAAAAATATTACAGCCACTTTTCACAAAATACCTCAGTATTTTCAGAGTTTGCAGCCAAATAAAACAAAAGTGAAGAAGAGCACTTTCATCATTAATATGATGGAAAGTGTTGATTTTCATGTGCACACTAGGACACATGTTTACTAGAAAAATTCACTGGAAAAACTAGCTTTTACATTAATAGACAGTCATATCTCACAGTGAAGCGTAACTGATGACTCTGTTCTTGAGGGGTTTTTTTTAACTCCAGTTCTGCTTCCAGACTTGTGAAAATCCTTTAAGTTTCAGTGTGGCCATAAAAGTGATTCCAATTATGGTGGTTAGATATTGCAATTACATGTGTGCTGAACCGTCAGGTGCAGTTTTTACAGACCATGGATCAGCGGCTTTCTCTTAGACCCCCTACATTCATTACACTTCTAATCACTTTCCATATGCAGGAATAGTGCCGTTCTGGATTTAAGGTCCTTGAGACTAATTTACTTTCACGTTCTGTTAGGTCGTTAAAATATCATGACGGCATACATGATGAATTGACATCCTTGAGGTTAGTTTCTGGCCTCTTAAGATCTACTGCCCTAACCAAGCAAACCCTCAGAAGCCTCTGATTCCCTTTGGCCAGGCTGAGAACTTAATCTGTGATTAATATTTTTCCCTCTCTTTTGATCTGCAGCAGCAAATAATAAACGTATCCAGGACTCTAGGAATCCCACAGATTCAAGTCCAAGCTGAACAAACGACCGTGGAACCGATTATTGAGGTCAAGCAGGTCGAAGATGATGTGGCATTGTCATCGGACCAGCCCAGGATCCTGTACCAGTGCGGCGACTGTGAGGAACTTTTCAAGAGCCTGCATCTGTGGCAGCAACACCGCAGAGAAGAGAAATGTCAGCAGGTGGCCTCTGAGGCCATGCCCGGTCCCGAGTCCCAGCCTGAGCAGCAGACCATTTTAATCCAGAGCTCCCAGTCGGTGTTAAACCCAGATCAATCCGGTCTCGTTAATGAATCCAACCACGAGCAGCGGTCGGAACCAACGGAGAACAGTCTGCCAGAAAAGGAGAGGGAGCCAGCTGCACAAACTCCTTTACCTCAGAGCTCAGAAGCGTTTTCAGAGGCGGCCGCTTCGGCTGCCAATGCAGAGGACTCGTGTCCGAGGAAAAGAGGAGCCACCAAAAAACCAAAGCCCGAACCCGTCCTCCTGTGCGTGGACTGTGGCTCCTGCTTCGGATTGGTGTCAGAATTGGTGGCTCACCGCAAGACCCAGCACGGCTTTGAGGAAGCCCTGCACCGCTGCACGGTGTGCGGCGAGTGCTTTCTCAACACCACACTCTTCCTCTACCATCGCAAGCAACACAAGCAGCTAGGCGAGGCAGCCGAGGTCTCTCAAGACACCTCGGAGCTTTCTTCGGGCTTGTTGATGGAGCAGCGGGGCGATAGCGCTCCCCTCAATGTCAGAGTCACCCCCAGTGTCCCGGAGACATCCTCCTTCTTCTGCACACGTTGTGGGGAAAGCTTCGGCGACGGAGAAGAGTTTGCCACCCACCGTAAGCAGAAACATAACCTGCTGGAGCCTCTTCACAGCTGCCATTGCGGGGAGAGCTTCATGAACACCACCCAGTACCTGTACCATCGGCGCGAGCACAGCATAGCGTCTGGGCTAGGCACGGCAGACGAGGACGTGGCTGGTGAAGAAAAAGACCCCAGTAAATCCGAAGATATCCCACAAAGGTCAAAGCGGCTGCTTTCTCCATCTGCCTCCACCGGCGAAGACTTTTCGCCCATCCCGAAGAGAGGCAGACCCTCCTTTAGGATTACTAACAGCGCTCTTAAAGGTAAAAAAATGCTTTATGAAAAGGAAATAATGTCATCTGTTCTTGCCTTCAATCCATTGTTTGTGTGTTTTGTGTGTGTGTGTGTGTGTGTGTGTGTGTGTGTTTGTGTGTTAGGAAGTAAGGCTTCTGCTCCCAAAGATGACTCAGAGGGCAGCACTGCAGCAGACTCCGACAACACCAACCACCCGCCACCTGCCAAGCTGCTGCAGGACTGGGCTCGTACGCCGCTGCCCCACGTTTGCCCCTACTGTGGCAAAACCTTCACCAGGCGCATTTTCCTCCGCACTCATGTCTACAGACACACCGGAGAGAAGCTGTTTACCTGCAAGGTGACAGAGTTTGTTGAAATTTTTTTTTCCTTTTTTCCAATCGGAAGGGTAATATTTCTATGTAAATGTCATTTATGTCAGACGGCTGACTTTGACGAGATTATGTAAGGCTTTTAAAGTGGATTAGGTTTGAGGCAGACAGTTTTAACCTCCAGCTCTGATAGACTCGTCTAGTGCCTCTGCATAATGAAAATTTGTTTTGAAAATTAAAGAAGTTACGTCTTGACTTCATTTCCTTACAGGGCATTTTTAAAGTGTTTTAAATGTGACTAATGGGCTTTTTAATTGTCTTGTGAAGGTGTGTGCAAAGTCGTTCACAAACTCCCAGAGTCTGCTCCGCCACAGCATGAGCCACACTGGCAACAAGCCCTACAGCTGCAATGTTTGTGACAAAAAATTCTCCCAGGCACCCACCTTGAAGAGGCACCAGCGCATTCACACATCTGCAGTCGTCCCGCGCAAGCGAGGACGCAAACCGGTAAAGTCACATTTGACGTAACCTTCGGTTAAAATAGCGCTTAAAGAAACGACTCCGCTCCTGAAGAGGAGGATTCCTTTGCTTCTCTCACTCCGTTGTGTCTCTCAACGCAGGTGTGCGCCATGGACAGTGAGGGGGCTGCTCATTTGTTCCCGTGTCCTCACTGCCCCTCGCGGTTCAACACGGAGGATCAGCTCAACCATCACAAGTAATCAATGGATCAATAACCGCTGAGTTGAATTGATTGGTCATTATTCTAAATACGTGGAACTGATTACATTGAATATTCGACACTGCATCCAGCACGCTCTCACTTTAAACTGCGTTGCCAGAGGCCAAACCCAAAATCCACCTTTTTTATTGTAGAACTAATTTGAATTCTAGTTTCTGAGGATGGGATTTTGATAGGCGTTCACCCCTGAGCGACTGACAACTGAGAAGGACCTTTAAGCTGTGTAGCAAACATGCTAACTGAGATGTCTGCGTGCCCTTGAGCCACAGCCGCGTTTGATTGACAGGCAGAGACCCAGTAAATTAAGATGATAATGATAACCCTGGCAGAAATTGGATGAGAGAAATGTCTGCTCCCTTCATTCCTGGTGTGGGAGGAGGAAATAAGGATAGACTCTGTAGTCTACAGCCTTTAATAGTTATTATGTAAATGTCCGCCCCTGTGCAGCAACATGAATATAGACATTGGAATTAAATTATTGACGCTCCAAATATGTTTTTATTCAAGTCCAAACATACACAGGCCCAGTCGCTCCAGTACGTATTTCACCATAAAATGCAAGCGAACATCTGCCCAACCAGTTCAACCGAAAGACCAGTATCTGATGTGGTGAACTAAGTGATCACTATCATTTCTTGGAAAATGAGATAAAGGCAACATCTTTCCATTTACATCCGAGTGGGAAATGATAATAACACTTTGAGTGTAGTCAGGAAAGACAGGGTCTTCACTTCTGCCTGCATATCAGAAGCTCTGCTCATGGAAGGAGGTGTCGTTGGAAGAAAAGGTGACCCTGACTGTAATCTTCATTTCCGCAACTGCCTCAGGGTCAGCTGTCCCTGAAATATTGATTACTGTTGTTTAGCAGGGAACAGAAACAGTCTGGTGTCGTTTTATATGGGCCTTGAGAGGTCCTTGTTCCGCTCGCCGTCTTCTGCACTTGAAGTGACTCGTGCACCTTAAGTACTGTGGCTGCCACATTGCCGCCCATGCGTTCCATATTTGGAGAAGTTTGTTTCCTGAACTCCGACATCAATGCGTGTTTTGTTCCGATTCTGACAAGCTGCCTGCAGAACCGCAATTTTATTTTTACTATGGCGTGAAAAAAAAGAGGCCTGTTGCACATTAGGTGAATACAACCTAGCACTTCTTTCCTCCCCTAAGGCTATATCCAGAGTAACGTTATGCAATGGATAAATATAGTCTTTCATTTGCGCACTCTGACTGCTCCTGGTTTTCTGCTGTTCTTTTATTTCCAGCTTTTATCCATTCAGCTAATACTCTTTTTTTTTTTTAATCCTGGAGCACCTCTAAGCGCGCGCATGTTACTAATCCTACAAGTCCCATAATAGATAGCAGCTAAAAATAAAATACATCCCCTCTCTATTAGAGCATTTACACTAACACATTCATACCATAATCATTATTATTTACTGTAACTTTTATTCTTTAATGAGGATAAAGCGCTTGGCACTCCGTCGTTATTGGTGTTATAGTTAATGTGCTTTGTTGCATTTATCCATTTGACAGACTGCTCCACACAAGCCATCCGTTCCATTGTTCTGACTGCGGCGAGGCTTTCAAGCGCAGGAAAGACCTGGATCTTCACTCCCTCACTCACCAAGGTGAGACTTCCTGGAACTAGGACACTCTTCTAGCTTCATACCTTTTCCACCCGGAAACCCAAAAGAAGGGAATGCTGAGCAGAAGAAAGGAAAACCTGCCCCATAAATGAGTTCATATCATCTCACTTCCCCAAAGTTCCAGACTGATTCACTTCCCAAAATCGGCGTCGGTGAGTTCGGGTTATTTCCGTCTGCAAAGGTGCAGGGTCGAGGTGCGGTTATGAGGTCGCTGCTGAGGGGAGGCGAGATTGGGTTTTGTGATTGCTGAAACCCCCCAGGCGTAAAGGAAGCACCGCCGTAGAGACGCAGCGTCCCGAGAGGGGGGACGAGCAAGGTTTTTAACAGTAATTAGAGAAGCAAACGTGTTTTTTCCTGGATTGCTGAAAGCCCAGAAAGCAACGGTGTGGGAAGAGCCGCTGAGCTTTATACAACCCCCCCAGCCAGAAGCGCTTTACCCCGTCTGCTGTGTGTTTCTGGCCCTCCGTGCTTTTGTGCAGCTTAGACATCCCACCACGTTCACGTTCCAACAGATGGTGCGTACAGCAGGCGCCATCAGGCTCGTGGGTTCGTCATCAGGAACATCATCGGCTCGTGCGGGTGCAGAAGAGAGAATGAAAGCAGCCTAATGTCGCTACAGTGTAATTACTTCCACCAATGCTTAATTGTTTGGATCCTCTTTAAACCTATTAGCCTAAATGGGACGATGGGAAAACAGCCCCCGTACGTGTGCCTGCTTGTGCCGGAGCCAGTCACATGTGTTGTTCCTGTTAGAAAGCAGGCAAACGGAAAAAAAACCAAAACATCGACACCCGTGTCAGTTTAGCCCGGCCTGTTTGTTTAGCGTACCTCCATGTTCTATGTGCTTTGTTCCTTTGATGCATTAAGTCAATGACTTTCAATTGATTCGGTTCCTGCGTGGACGAGAGGAGGAAGGTGGAGGTAAATGAATTGGGGGGGGGGGTTTGAACGTCAACCTCATTAGCTAAGCTTGAAGAGTCAGCGCGCAGTAAAGGGTCAGCGCTACACGGCTCCTCCGAGAGGAATGATTGGGGAGATTGATCCATTGATCGGTCCAGGGCCATAGGCAGCGATTGTCCTTATTAACAGTTTAATTAGAAGGTCCCAGCACGGAGCGGGATGCGTTCTCCCAACTGGGGTAGACGATACAGATGGTTAGCAGATTGCGAGATGTTGGCGCGATGACCTATGGCTGCGGACCTGCTGACGAACCGCCGGCGTCAGCGATTCCTCCGCCAGGATTTCAAGAGCAGCCCAGCGAGACGCCTGCTGGGTTTCACTTTGCCAAATTACAAATGAGGGACAAGATCATTTAAGCTTTTAAGAGCTGTTGGGTTGACCAATCTGTAGCATTTGAAGGAATAATTGATACCTGAGATCAAGTTAATCAAGTACAATGAAGAGTTGAAGGCATTTTTAGATATTTCCACTGTTTCTATCAATGAAGTATTGCTTTTGACTGCAGGAAGTTTATATGCCTTTATTAAGACAAATTTGCAAAATCTGTCATATTATTTGACTGTTTTCCCCAACACACTGTATTTGCGTGTTTTTGTAAATGGTTGCAACTAAAGTGTCATTGATTATTTCTTAATTTTAAGTCACTTGTTTGTTTTTCATCATTTTGTAAAGGATGTGCACAGATGTGGTGCAGTGATGAATGTAAACCCACGCCTCGTGTTTGCAGACCCGATGTTGGCGAGGCAGCAACTGCAAAGTCAAAAATGTCACGTTTGAATCGTGGAAACTAGACTCGGCGACTTTCAGCGAAACATATGGCCGACGGGGGAGAGATGTTTGCGTTGAGCTGGCAGGAATTATGAAGTCTGTCACTCCGCTCCTCTGAACGAGTGGAACTCTTTAAACCTTCCTCTCTTTTTGTTCATTTAACGTCAGAGTTGCACAAGACTGTCAGTTTGTCAGGACGTTTTAGATGCTGTTTCCTCTAAACAAGCCTCCGGTGTTCAAGAAAAAAAAAAAGCGTGATATTGTAATAGATAAGCTCGTGCAACATTTCAGAAATGTGTCAAATTTTGGACTGTATTTAATTTTTTATTTTAATTTTTTTCTTCCTCCTGCAGAAATATTCAGCTCAATGCCAAAATATGAGACTGGGCAATTGTCCCTTTCATTTTTAGTGGAATGGCTCCCAGTCAGCAGGCTGAATTGAGCCGTGGCACCGTCGCTGCCTGATCCCCATCAGCCTAAAAGCCGACTCTCTCCCATTCCAGATAAGGAGCCAGCAACGTGTCCTCACTGTTCATCCCAGTTCGTGAATCAGTCTGTGCTGGAAATCCACTTGCAGCGATGCCCGACCACAGAGGAGGACAAGAACGCAGGACGCGGACGCGGGCAGGGCCGGGGACGCTCCACTGGACAGGTTGAGAGAGCCATTTAAATCAGAAATGCAGTTTTTTTGGTTGTTGTTTTGGTTTTTTTTTAAAACGCCAGTTTGTCTTCATATTTCTCTTTAACGAGGATGGCGTGAACCCTCGGTTCAACCGCTCTTTCTTTCTTTTGGCATTTTGCCTTTCAAGGCTAAAGGTCCAGATGGAGGGACTATGTCAACGTGACAAAGGTCCACAATCATAATCAAACTATGACCTTGTTGTCACGACAGCGGAACCACTGACCTTCTCTCTTTCCTGTAATTGCCCCTCTTTGTCTCCGCTTCC
>BJFM01001814.1:19863-100848 GCA_016586285.1 Arothron firmamentum | reverse complement strand
GTTATTTTTTTTCCTCGAGGTAACGTCAGTGACGTAGTATTTTCGCGACCCAGTTTATCTTTTACCAACCGCAAGGTTTATCACTTAGTTAGTGCATTTACAAACGTGGAGGGGAACTTTTCCCCGATTCAGTAAACACGTAAAACAGCACTAAGGTAAATCAAACGTTAGTGCAAATGGTGAGGGACTGGAATTCCCTGACATTTATAACCGCTGTTACCTCGGCCACGCCCCCTGACTACAGTAGCCACAATGAACCAATATTGATCCATATATAAGGCGCACCGGATTATAAGGCGCACCGTCGGGTTTTGAGAAAATTAAAGGCTTTTAGGTGCACCTTATAGTGCGGAAAATACGGTATCTTAATTTTTGTAAAATAAATAAGTAAATAAAAATTGCAACAAAAAACAAGAAAAATTATGGCAGATGCTGGGATGCAGTGCGATTATCTCTTACTTTATTTTCTGACATATTTTTAAGCTGTCATTTGGGATACTGCTACCCTTAGCTGATTGACCACCTGTGCTGCTACCACATACTTCATTAAACAGTTTGAACTTTCCCCACGTGTCTGCTGAGTCCTTCTGCCAGTCCACTCAACACTAATAACAGCTGACGGTGCACAGTGTCCCACTAGTCTCAAGGGGAATGATGGCAACTTATCCAAGCATCCATGGCTGGAAAAAAATGATGATCCAGCCTCATTTCAACTTGTGTCATGCGAAGATCATTGATCTGCACAGAAAATAGAACCTATGTTTTTCGCATATCTTCTTAGACATATATCATAAAACTCAGTTATTTTCACAGAATTTTTGAAAATTGCCACCTATTGTAACAATGGTAAGCTATTTTCAATGCTGCACTTTCACCTCTGCACGTTTTTTCACAAGTCCTTACATACAGCACATTGTATTTTGAGGTAGAAAATTGAAGAAAAATGTGTATTTATGCTGAGCAACATAGTTTCTGCAATGTTTAATAACCATTGCACACATAGATTTTAATTGTAGATTGATTAACCTTCTTATATGCACCAGCAAGGTTTATCTGGTTCTGCCACACACTAAAATGAACAAAGTATTACTATTTTTTTCACAAAATTGCAATTTTAATGAATTATGGCCTGTTACCTGACAAATTATACTGTTTTGTTTTGGGGTTTTTTTTTATGATTGCTCCGTGTCATTTAATCAGATCCTAAGCACACACCAAGACAGAGACGTTGGAAATGTTTTCAATGCTTGACAGTTTGCACACATAATTATAATTGTTGCTCAGTACAAAATGTCCCGACTCCCGTGTTTTCAATTCATTTCCTAAGCAGAGAGAAGTTTTGTCTGTGAGAGTTTGTGTTGCAGCGAACTCCAAACTTCTACATCACTCTTCATCTCTCCCTCCTGCATTCTCCTTTAGCTTGTCCTGACCCATAGCGTAACGCAACAGAGTCACTGGGGGCCTGACCTGATTCTCTTTTATTGCAGTGTAATACTGCCAAGTCCCAGAGAGCAGATGCTTTTGTTACCATGGCATCATTTATTCATGACAGTATGTGGGGGGGGGGGAAAAAAGTGCCTGAATTTTTTCAAAGCCACACGAAAACTGACTCACATCTCCTAATTCAAAAACATGCATACACATACGAACTACCCACCGCAGCTCCAGGGTTCCGCTTCATGATACAACAGGTGAATCCAACTTGAAATGAGTTCTGGTTTGCAAACAGAGCAGTGGGACTCTGCTCACATCCTTAGCTCTTCTTGTTAGGTGCGAGAATCAAACAGGGTTCTATTAAAGCCGAAAATGTGTTGAGTATTCAACAGTTAACAGATCTTACGGGTGTAGCAAAACGTATCCTGAGTAACGTGTTATACATGAGCGCCTTTTGCAGTATTTCCTAAACAAAGAATTATTCTGTTTAACGTAAACGGGGTGTACACAACGTCTTTCTAATTTATAATTTCAAGGCTGAAACCTATCTGCTATGGTGCATTGTAAATCATTCCAATTTGCAGAGGTCCCATCATTGTTTGAAGCAGAACAGCTGAAAGCAGCCCCAGTAATGGCATCCAAGCTTTTGTTGCAAATTGGCTCAGTAAGAGTTCGAAAGATCCACCAATTAGGAAAATAATGAGGACTGCATCGCATTGCAGAGCTCCATCACCCAGGGTTCTCTGGTATGTGGCTCCAATCAGTTTCATTCAAATGCTGCTGTGTGCATATGTCATCAGTGCTGATGTTGTACAGGGAGGACGGCGCTCTTAATTGTTCCACCTCCGGCAACATCACTTTTGATCATCTCTACTTTGCTGACAAAGAAAGAAAAACATTGACATCAACATGTGTCAGCATCCACAGCAGTCCAGGAAAGAAGATAACTTTATCCCAGCAGCATTTATGTAAAATCACGATGTTGAATAGAACCTAAATCTAAAGATGACGTGGGGGGCAGTTGATGTGGAAGAAATAAAGAGATATGACAGCCTTAGTAAATGCTACGTCAGTCAGTCTGTTCTGAGCACATGGTCATAAAAGTGTGGTTTTCTTTGCTCTCTTCAAGCCATCAATGCTTTGTCTGTCCAGCAGACAGACAGACGAGACAGCTGGACAGACATTTCACAGTACTTCTGCAGGAGAGCCTAATTCCAGGTCAGTGCACACGGTTGAGTGTCCCCTTGTGAGTTAATGCAGAGGTCAAACAGACAGGTCAAACTGTGCATCATGTCTTCTATATGGGGTCAATTCTCTTCAAGCGCAGGCTACATATGTACTAATGCTGCTCTGTACATGGGCGGCAATAATTGAGGAAATATAGTTAACAGCAATTAAAACAGCACTAATACAGTAATGATAATGTCAGACAAACAAAACCAGTACTTACAGTTGGAATTATTTATATTATATATATATATATATATATATATATATATATATATATATATATATATATAAACTCTTGTATTCTTTTTGGGATTCCAGAGGAGCAGAGCACCAGACTGTGGAAAAATATATATGCTGCATTATTATTATTTCTAAATTAGAAGGAATACAATTTTATTTCAACCTACAGAAATATTTGGGGTTCTCTGGATCAAAATGAATATTTCAGGGAAAAAAAGTTCTAAGAGTCACTGCAGAATAATAAAAAAAAAGCTCGACCTCCTCTAAGCCCGACATAATTTTGTGTAATTTTTTTGTTGTTGTTTGTTTTTTTGCTTTGCCTGTCAGCAAACTCTCAAGCAGCAACCATTTAAAGATTTCAACAGCTTGCAACTGTTCTGTGATAAATCACTGTAGCACCCGTCCAGCATGAAACAGCCGACACACACAATTAGGGAGCAGCTGGACTGTGAAGCTCTGTTGGCAGCATGACCAATAAAGTCAATAAATAAAGACACAAGCCAAAAAGAACAGAAAGCAAATTTAGATGCAGTGTCACAAAGTCTGACCCCTTGTTCCATTCAAGTGTTCTTTGAAGAACAGAAAGAGGACTGCAGCACAAACTTTGGGAGGGAACTGTGGAAACCCCCCCACACACACACACACACACACACATACACACACACACACACACAGCCTCTGAGGTAGCTAAGCAGTCCAATAAAGAGAAAAATTTAGGATTGTCTTATTTTGAATGTGCCAACATTGTATAACACACATGGTGTGTCTCGTCATTAAACGGTTTCTTCAAACAGTTGAGATGTTCGCAATATAA
Organism: Arothron firmamentum; assembly: GCA_016586285.1. Classification (NCBI taxonomy): domain Eukaryota; kingdom Metazoa; phylum Chordata; class Actinopteri; order Tetraodontiformes; family Tetraodontidae; genus Arothron; species Arothron firmamentum. The sequence continues at coordinate 97,130 of BJFM01001814.1, read as the reverse complement.
GAGGTGAAAAAGATGCACTGGAGGACTGGAGACAGCAGCAACTGACAACATCAACAGAAAAGATTTATAGATTGCTGACAGTCACGTGGGAAGCAACCAGCAGCAACAATGTGTGCATCTGTGGTGAATGAGAAGGCTATCTGTGTCCACCAAAAAAAATGAGATTAACGTTTTATTTAGGGTTTCTTGTGGTTTCTGTTGTTTGTTTTGTTTTTTTCTTTTGGTTTACTGCTTTGTGGCGAAAAGATGGGATCCACAGCTGACCCGAGCCGCTGCAGAGGTTCTACTGAACAAGAAGAGAAAGTTAAAGCGATTAAAGCAGGAGTACTAAGGTCGGAGAGGGGGAGAAAAAAGCGATATCTACTTGATTTAATCGGGTTTGTTCTGCACCACTGACTGGAAAATTTACAAACTGCTTCTAGTGGAAAGAGTGGCTAGAAAGTAAGTCAGGGATACAGCACATGCTGAGAATCCATCAAAGGTGAGACTTCAATTAGAATCAGGTGGCAACCCGACAAAGAGGGGGGTCAACCAACAAAACGTACTTAGGTTTTCTCTTGTCAAACCAGGATTCTGAGATAAGAGCTTAAAATACAGCATGAAGGCTTTGGATACAAATGAAAAGACTGTGACTGAATGCAACAGAGGAACCAAAAGCTAGCTAACAGCATAAAAAGTTTAAAGGCTATGGTCGAAAACAGGGTCCATGAAAAGTATCTCTGTCAGCAATAAAGCTCTGATCAGTTGGCTCCAGTTGTGGATAAATAATAGTGAAATGAACAGCGAAACCTCTAAGGCCTCCAAGGGTAAATCTCATTACATTGATCACGCATTAATGATGTGCATCCACGTACAGATTTTGGGTAGGTCATCACAAATCATAATCCCAGCTCCAACAGTGGTCCGTCGCTTATCTGTGGCTCCAGTCAAAAGCAATGAGGCTGCAAAACCACAGCACAACAATTCACGCGGTGGAAAATAAAATGCTGAAACTGGCTGGGTAGGGTGTCCAGTAAAAGCTCTGCAGAGCCTTAATCGAGAGAGTGAAATAGATGATTGAGTAGTTACTCAATCAGGACGTCCTTGATTTGTTGAAGACCCACTGCAGGATTTTGTCTAGCGGAGGAACGGAGCTGAAGGGAGAGGGGTACGGAAGAGAAGTGGTAATACAATGTAAAGGATTAGATCGTTGGGAAAAAGGGATCAGATGGAGTAGAGTTAGATAGTCTGAATCAGGGAATACGTGACAACCATGGCTGGGAAGGAGGAAACAGAAATGGAGGAAAGGTTAAACCATTGCAGAGTATGAGATTGTCATAAGAAACGGGTGAAGGGTCAACTACTAGATCATAGGAGGCAGTAATCCAGTGGCCTTGGAGACATGGAATGCTAGATGACAAAAGGAAAATGATGACAGGAAGAAATGACTCGATGCCAGTTGGGCATTGGTGGCTGCTGGCTGAAAAGAGATATGGTGACTTTGGAATTGGTAAAATGAGAGTGAAAATGAGCTCCTGGAACCACTGGGAGCACCTTTTGATGCAAAAACTAGTTTGGTGATCACATGTGCATGAGTGTGGTGACTATTGGCTGATTTTCACAATAAACTGCTGTTCTGCTTTACATGTGGGGAATGGAGCAGAAATTTCATGCTTGATGATAAACTTTGATGCCCAGACAGGAACCAAAAGGTACCATATCACACATCTTGAAAGTGCATAAAAGACACGTTAGCGGTGACAAAAGGCTTGGTACCTTGGTAGCATTTAATCAAGTTCCATTTTGATGAATTGTGTGTAAAAAATGAAGTTGATAATAATACATCACATGTACACATGTAATGTGGGCAAAAAAAGAGGGGTTGGAGGAAATACCTTTTCACTCAGATATGATTACAGGACAAAATGTGACCGAGTGGAAAGATGTCATTTTAGTGGAGAAAATGCATTCATTTAATCTCAGCTTTGACTATATATTTTACTTTTTTTGGTCTTTAAAAAATATTAATCCACATTAATGCTGGTTCAGTTATCTGGTTTAGGTGCAAAAAGTTCTTGGCATTTAATATTGGTGAGTTTTGTGTGTTTTCATGAGGAAATCATAGAACTACATTTGCTTTCGCCATAAAACTTGTTTTTGTTTAATGTGCCATGTAAGTCCTGACATTTTATATTTCACTTCATTTATATTCAGCAACGGCACGTGCCATTTTAAAGTAGAAGGTGCAGCCTCTGCTGCACATGGAATTATTGATTGTCTGAAAATCTCACATGTTGCTGTGTATCATCACAGCAAAGCTAAACTGGAGCGAAAAAGCATTAAAAAGGTGGGAAGCGAAGGATATCATTTCTGAAAGAAAGAAAAGACTTTATTTTGATTTGTCCTTCCCTGTGAGCGCTTCACTGAAGAGCAAAATGACTAGAAAACACTTTTTTCATGGCATCCTTGATAATGAGAAAAGTCTCTATAAAGAAAAATTCACTTAAAAAAAAACCAAAAGACGTCATTACACCTTTATAAATGCTGCTGCCTGTCAGAGGCTAATGGAAAAACGATCCAATGCTAAAAAATAAGTAAATAAATAAATAAATAAATAAATTTTAAAAATCTATCAATAATTACCAGAAATTATCTGGATGGTTGGATGATTATCTCCGCCCACCTCTCTGCACCTGCCTCACCTCTGAATACAAGGCAGGCCGGTCCTGAGGATGAATAGTCACTTTCTTTACCTTCTCAAAGTCCTTCTAAACAGATTTGACTGCTATAGTGACAGACTGCCACCGGTGCCTTCGCCAGTGACATAAAATCGTTGACCGCAAGGAGCAACAGCGCCGCCTTTCGAACAACTACAGATAAGCATTTATCAAATGGCAGTAAAATGATAATGACCAAAGCCTGAGTCAAACTTAAAGTATCGAGTAGACTGAAATCGACATTGATATTAAAATTCACCTGTTTCATGTGAACAATCAAGTTTTATTATATTATTTATTCTAAAATTATTTTAAAAAGAGTAATGTGTGCTAAACACGAGTAAAACTGAGGAATTGTAAATCATCATCATCATGTTTAGGGGGGTGTCCAAGCATTCCCCTAAGCCCCCATTGAAATCTCTGCACCTGCATGCACACATCAAATGTTCAAAGTTGCATGAATTAATAATACATACAAGCCTGGCAGGAAACAAACAACAGGGTCCTGCTTTAACTCCTGCATTATACATTCATGTGCAGCTTCTCATTTGTGTCTGACTTTATCACCCAGTTTTTCCTTTAACTCCACCCTGGCTTTAATTTGAGCCCCGTCTACCCATAACTGAGTCCGTTATAGCCCGTCCAATACGTGTTTGCTTAGCAGGCACAAGGGGAAACAGGAATGAGTCAAAGCGAAAGAGAAAGACAGAGAGAGAGAGAGAGAGAGAGAGAGAGAGAGAGACAGAGACAGAGAGAGAGAGCAGAAGCAGGGTGTTTGTCAGAATTATTGAGGAGCATCTGTCGGTTTTGCACTTGCGTTTTAAATAATGGATGAGATCCTCCAATGAGATAAAACAAAAATTCCATGCTGTTACAAGGACAAGGGATGCCTGGAATACTAACTACTCCTGTGCACTTTCATTTCATTTACTGTGTGATCATGCAGAGCCCTCCTCGACATGTGGATGCGAGATACTCGCAGAGTTGGGTATCATCACCCGCCTGGTAGAAGTGATCTACATTCTAATGAGCTGATGCTGCTCTTATTATGTGGCTGGGGCTGCACAATAAAGAAAAAAAAAAGAAGGTCCTCTTGTGCTTTATTCTTTTTTATTGTCAAATGTATAATGTACTTTTCTCAGATCCCTTCTATGTTAAGTCACCTCATTTATGCAGGAACGCTAAGAAGTCAGTGGGCTAAATTCTATCCAGCATCATTCTGACCTGCAGGAAAATTGAGGGTTTTAAGCACTCGTCTATTTTATGACTCCCAAAATAAAAACCTGGGTTTGTATAAAGCAAGATAAGACTGTTGTTTGTAATACAACAGCGGTGGATGTTTTTATTCATTTACCTCTGACCTCTGTTCCCCTTGCCTGCTTTTCCAAAAACATTTCCAACAATTTCAGAGACTCACAAAGTTTACTAGCGTTTCAACACAAACATGATTGGATTTGCAAAATTGAGATTAAAAAACACAAAGTAAGAAACATGAGTATGAAATTAGGAACAATTAAATATTAATCAGATATTGACATAAAATCATCGCTCTTTCTGAAAAATGTCATATAGGGAAACAAAAGATGTTATTTTAAGAATCTTAAGAAAATTTCAAGAAATATAAATATATTTGATCAATATGTTGACGAGTATAAATGAATTTTCAAATAATGCCTCAGGATTCTTCATTACATTGCTTCTTTTCTATTTTTATTAATCTGGTGTGCGGCCGTCTTGGGCCAGTTTCCCTGTAGTCTGTTTAACATCAGATCGTTACCAGGAACAACACAAACACAAGAAACGTTTGTAATTCACTTTGTAAGTGAGTTATTTATTTATGATTTGCGGATTCTGTATCTATATTGCATCTACGCTTGCGCCTGGTGTTTTTCCCATTCCTCTGCAACAACAAAACAAAACAAAAAAAAACTTTCAGCTCTCAGCAATGGATGGGGAATGTTTTCTTATTATCTGGCAGTAGTGGATGAAAAACAAAAGCAAGATTAGATAAAATCAGTTTTCAATGAGGATCAATTTTTATGACCTCATGCAACATTAAAGGGGGTATATGTTACGTTAGTAATGAAACAGACATCATTCAGTCAAACAAAAGAAAAAGAAGAAGAAATTGCCAATTCTGATTGGAACCTTATTAAGAACTTCCTTTTTTCATTCATTTCCTGCTGCTGTAATATACCTGATACCGATACCTGCCTTTATCTGCATACTGTAATAACTTTCATACTGCATGTGAAAAAAAATACGTAATACAGATGTTTCCCTCAGTCATTTTTTGTACTTTAAAGCATTTGCGTTGCTGAAAGGTCATCACTAATAGTGAAAAGATCAAATCAGACTGGGGCGAAGTGGGACATACAGTACATCTGAAAGTGTAGATGGAAGGATTTCATTCAAGTTTAAACATTTCTTTAAAGATTTAGTGCAGCCTTTCAAATGTTATTTATAATTTGATAAGGCCCCTCCAAATAATGACTGTTTCTTCAGGGAGAGCGTCCACATGATTAAACACTGCAGAAACAAATCACTATGACTTTTATTTAGGCTATTTACTGGAGCCACTAAGGTTTCAATCAATCATTACAGGCAACATTAATAAGCTCACAACTTAAATAGGTGGAGATTTGTGTGACATAAACCACTGCCGTGGAGATTAGGCTCCACTAAGCCTGTCAGAGAAAAGACGGATTTACATGAAATTCACAGAAAGTCTTGAGGTGATGCTGCTGATAAAGTCATTCATTATACTTTCGCATACACACTTGCCAGGTCTTGCTGCACCTACAGGCAATTTCCATTTTCTAGTTACACCACAGATCACTGCACTGGAGCAGTTTTGAAATCAGTTCTACTTATTCATTCATCTTCTGTTAACTGCCACGTGGTCTAATGTGGGCTTATGGGGATGGTGTTGCAGTCTTGCTCAGCAGAAATACACTATAGGCAAGCAACAAGCACGCAACATCTTCTTAACGAAGGGCAAAAATAATGCTTAGACATTATTATAACCTTTCAAATAAGAAAAGCACTTTGAAAGACAACAGTGAACAGGAAAGATCAAAAGCGAGACGCCAAACCTGCCCACCGTGTGTGGACAGCACAGGTCATGGTAGATTTGACTGCTCATCAGCCTCGGCAAATCTCCTTTCACTACTATCATCTGTGGACCGCCACAACTGCTGTCTCACAGGCGGCGCCACCGCATCACTCACATCATACCGATGTTTCTACACAACCCGGCTTGCCAATTTGATGACACACTAGGTGATATATCAGCGTCAAAGATTTCTCTCAGCGGAACACGGCTGTCAACTGTGGGGGAAAGAGGGAGTGCATCAGTGATTCCTTATGGTATAGCACGTAGCCACAGTGAAATCAAGTCACAGTCAGTAATGGAGGTGTTAATTATTACCAGGTATGTAATACTAATTCTTTTACTTGTTATTGAGGACTAACACCCTTAAAACGTGTATTCGCATTGACTTGATTTTAGCTTTTACCGTTGATGAGCATTTTTATGACAGGCTGCATTTTAAGAGCAGCAAGTTTACTGCTGAAAACCTAAACAATTTTAGTGAGGAGTAGTCAGGACTCTAAAGATTTAGTTTTGGTAAATTAAAAAAAAAAAAAAAAAAAACTTGCTCCAGGCTAATACATCACTTTGACACATCATCTACTTTCTCATCCCTGTCTGCTTTCCGTTCAGCCCAGAAATAAAATCTGAAACATGGTATTTTTTTTATGAATTTCAACATTTCACAGGATATAAAATAATAATCTTAGTCACTGGTAGGCAAATCAACCCTGTTACAAATGTAACACAGCAGCAACAGCAATGGCGTTGGAGGAAAAATGTAAGGACACTTTTCTACAGAACTCCAAGGACTTTACCTTTGGGTGGGCTGTTATTTTCTATCCTTTCTTGTTGTGGAAAACAATTATATGACCTATACTGTCAATGCAACACTCTTTAATACAGCTCTGTATGCATGCGAACAAAATATTTCCTCTGGTGGGAATCTTCACACTCTAGGTGCTGAATATCATAAGTGTGTGGAAGGACACAGTGAGAAGCAGCTGCGTGAGTAATAATGCAAGCTTTTCTTTACATTCTTCATACCGTTTAGGTGCTACCGCCTGTGCTTCAACTCTAGGTGGCTATTAACTCCCACTGTGGAGCCCCAGCATGTTATGGGGGATGTGATGGCCCACTCTGAACCGCTGGGGGTCTAATGAAGACAAAGGCGGGGCTTGTGTAGTCCAGAGGCACGAGTGGGGAGGCACTTAATAGAAAGCTGCGTTGTCCTTGACAAATCACATGGTTGGAAACAGTGTGTGGATTCACAGAGATTGTGAAGAACAGAGCCAGTATGTAATTTACACAACGTTGTCACAAGAGATCGCGGCTCACGACTGTGTGGACAAAAAAAAAAAAAATGTTCAAAGGTAGTGTTCAGTTCTGTTTTTGGACTAGATTGTACAATTATTATTTTTGACATCTGAGGTATTTCCAGGGTGGAGCCATTGTGTCGTCTGTGTGCTTTGCAGTTATCAGGTGGGTCCCCTCCTTCTCTGGTGTTTCCATTATTGGCCCACCACACCTCCAGAGGGCTCATCAGCAACGCCTGTTGTCCCAGATGTGCCTTCTCTGCTCTCAACCCCTCTGCACCACAGACGCTACTTTGGGGGCTGAGTGGAGTCTCTCCTCTTCAACCAGAGGCATCAGCTTGCCTGTTCAGCTGCGCTTGAGAGGAATTGATGGCTTGGGCTTGGCTTCGAATTCCCAATTCCTTAAGCCACTTTGTAGTTTTACCCACAAAGCCTTTGCAAGATAACTTCCACTGGGCCGACCTTGGTTTCTGCTGCCTGCTCAGCAATCTCAGCATGATCACCGCTGTGATGTAAAGCTTGTAAAGTGAGAAAGACCAGAGCACGAGGTCTGGTCTGAAGTTCGTATTGGCGATCTCTGGTGGGAAGCAGATCCATCATTAACCTCTAGTCTTGTGCTCCTCCCAGCTGCCCAAGGTCTAATGCACATTCACAAACTCTTTTGCAGATGGAATTGGGTGATGGAGGTAGGTCATCGATGGTTGTTTGTTTTGTCTCCAGGGCAGCTGCAAGGCACTCTAGCACTTTTTTGCGCCTTCAGGTGTAACGACGGTGTAATGGAATCAGGCTTGTCTTGCAGTCAACCAGAATATGTTTAATATTTGCTGGAGACAGACAGAGTAGGTACATTGGGTCTTCTCTGTACCATTGTTAAGGTTAAGGAGTGATGGCAGGACATTGTACATTGCTCGTAATATGAAGCTGCTATGCAATTCTTCCTTACTCCGCGGTTCCTTCCAAGAAAACTTCCTTCACTAAACTCCCTCCCACCACATTCATTCTCCCTGTTTCGACATATGGTGTCCTGCCTAAACTGGTACACTTGATCTTTGTTACTGATATGGGCATCATACTATCATCCTTGACTCGTAAGTTGAAACTAATCTCTGCTTGCACAGGATCTTTCACCAGCAGTGAAGAGAAATGCACCTGGAAAGGTACTACTAATGATGGAAATAGTAACATACAGCATTCTGCAGCATGCCACGTGTTGTCATGTCACAACTCATATTACAGATGTAATACTACAAAATGAATCATGATAAATATTTTAATCATTTAATCCTATTTTTCAGCATATAATGATACTTATTTATGATAACATGTACCTTCAGGTCAGTAGCTACTTAATGGATGTATCACAACTAAATTAAAGCTGGAATTATTTAACATTAAATCCAGTCTTTCTTTTTTGTTGTTTTTCTCAGTAAAATCCCTTTAACATTTCAGTTATACTGAAATTCTTCTTTAGTTGACACATTGAAGCATACAGGGGTCATATATTGGGACAGAGACAGCACAAGGTTTTTTGTTCTCTATTCCGTTGCCCCTAAATCCCCAGAAAAAATGCAACTTCAAGCATTTCTTTTTGCAATATAACTTCAGTTCTTATATTTTCAGTTTTAGTGCAGTCAGAACATTTGAGAAAGCTGAGAATGCACAACCTCATTTCCAAAATAATGAAACTGTCCACGTGCTCTTCATTTTGTTGTGGAAATAAACAGAATGACAACTGAGAGAAATTTAAGCTACAAACACAGCAAAATCTTGGACTTTTCTTTGTGATGTAACTCCTTACTTATATCAACGGGTCAACCCTGGATGACAAGTGCAATACAGCCTTTCCTGAGATCACGCAGTGCTGCCTTTAGGACAGGAGACAAATACAGCTCAGCCAGGGCAAACCCGAAGAGAGGCAGATCTGCAATCTACAGGACTACAGGAGGACGGTGGAGGACCATTTATCTCACAACAACCAACAGCAGGTATGGCAAAGGTTACATGAGCTCACCAACTACAAGAGGAGCCCATCTATATCCACGACAGCTGACACCTCAATGGCAGAGGAGCTAAACGGTTTCTTTGCCCGCTTCCAGTTGAGCAAGCCCCCTCCTCTCTGCCTCGATCCCCCTCCAATGCCAAGGCCCCTCTCACGATCCAAGAGCATCAGAGGGGACAGGTACTGGCTACAGTACACCCCAGAAAGGCCCGAGGACCAGACAGAGGGCTTGGCAAAGTACTCAAGACCTGCACGGAACAGCTTTCGAGTGTCTTAACCTGGAATTTCAACCATATACTACCATCTACTACATATACACTCACAATTGTACCCCATACACCCCTCAAACAAAATAATTAAATTCGTAGATGACATCACTGTGGTGGGTCTCATACAGGCAGGGGATGAGTGGGTGTATAGGGAGGAGGTCAACAGGTATCCATAAGGTGTGCAGAAAATAACCATAAGGTGTGCAGAAAAATCTCTGAACACAGGCAAAACAAAAGAACTGATCATACACTTTAGGAGACACGCAGCAGAGCTGGCCCCATTCACATCTACAGGGTCATGGTGGAGAGGGTTTCCACCTTTAAATTCCTGTGAGTACAGATCTCTGAGGATCTGACCTGGTCAGCCAACACCACAAGCTCAGTGAAGAACGCTCAGCAGTGGTTGCATTTTCTGAGACAGCTGCACAGGAGTGGGCTCAATCAACAATTGCTGGTTGCCTTTTACCGCTCCACCATTGAAAGCATGCTGTCACAATGCATTAAGCTCTGGTAATGGGGCTGCCCAGTGGCAGACGGGAAATCTCTGGGAAGATGGGGAGGGCTGCACCCTGCCCACCCTGGAGGACATTTCCATCGCCCGCTGGTCTCCACAGAGCTAAAAGGATCTTAAAAGACTGTACACACCCTGGCCTTGGACTGTTTTCTCCTCTGCCATCTGGTAGGAGATACAGAAGCCTCAATACAGGACAAGTAGACTAAAAAACAGTTTTTAGCCCTGGGCCATCAGGCTGATTAACCGACACGTGCAATATCCTTTTTACTAGTGCAATACCCCTACTTCATGTGCAATACCCCCTCTCACACTGCTAATTTCTGTTTTGCAGCATGGTGGTGCAGTGGTTAGCACTGTTGCCTCACAGCAAGAAGTTTCGGGGTTTGAATCTCAGCTTCGGCCTTTCTGTGCGGAGTTTGCATGTTCTCCTTGTGTATTCATGGGTTTTCTCTGGGCACTCCAGTTTCCTTCCACAGTCCAAAGACATGCTTGTTAGGTGAATTGATTAAATTGCCCATAGGTGTGAGTGTGAATGGTTGTCTGTCTCGATGTTAGCCCTGCGATGGGCCCGCGACCTATCCAGGCTGTACCACGCCTCTAGCCCCCTTGACAGCTGGGATAGGCTCTAGCAGACCCCTGAAATGCAGGTGTGGATAAAGCAGGTGCAGAAGATGGATGGATGGATGGATGGATGGATGGATTTCTATTTTTAAACACATCTATTAACTTTTTGATTTTAGTTCTCTGTGTGTATGGTGGGCTAAATAGCTGAATTGCATGCAATGTCATTACATGTTTCTATTACAATGATAAATAAAGCCATTCATTCATTCATTCATTCATTCATTCATTCATGCAAGCATCATGTCTGTATTTTATTTTGTTATTTAGAGTTTCCTGTTTTACTTTGGTAGTTCAGTTTCACGGTTGTGCGTGTCATTAGTTTCACCCTTGTTTAAGTAGACTTTCGCCTGTGTCTTCATACCCCCCCCTGCCCATCTAGTAAAGCCATGCCCCCTTTCCTTTCTGTTCCAGACTGTCTTTGTTACTCTTTTTCGGTCACTGTTTGACTGTTGCATATGACTGTTTGGTACCTTCCACTTCTCACATTTTTGCCTGCTCTTTGCTTGTTTTCGCTTGCTTGGTTCTGCCTGCCCTCTGCCTTCCACCTGGATTTGAGAGCTTGTTTTCTTGATTTTCATACCTTTATTTTGTCTTCCTTTTGCACTTGGTTTCATGCATAATGGCCCCTTTGCAGCAGGTGCTAAACTAGTGTGCAGTCTCAACCTACCATCTTCAGAAAATACAAACAACAACAAAGCAGACTAAGTACAAAATGAGCAGGAAATCCAACTGCGGGCAAGACAAATTTTCTATTTCACAAATTACAGCTCAGTTACACTCACACACGCTGATGCAACAGAGGGGTAAATACAACCTCACCCGATCTCCATACTCCACATCAATATTTTGCAATATTTACACTAAAAGAAACTTAAAACTGGGTATTTTTCCACAGTTAAACACCACTGTGGAAACAAGCAGTGCCCTCTGTGTCCCATCAATCTTACCCACAAACGCACAATGTAATAATGTAATGTAAACTGGCTGTAAAGACTTCAAAACCATTGGTTTCACTGATGTCTGTCAAAAAGGTTGAAGGCTGCATGTTGGGGGTGGAGAGCACTGTCACTACCAAGAAGTTGTTACAAGGTGGTAAAACTACTGTCAGGAAGCATGAGGCACTGACAGCCTGTCACCACCCACCACCGCCTAGTGGCTAGTTAGTACAATAATAATTCATTAAATCTATATAACTAGACAAAGTTTTTCCTGTTTTTTTCTTGGATGTATTTTTTTTTTATATTGTCATTGTAAATAAATTGGTGTAATGTAATGTTTAATAGTGCAGCAGCTTGATGGCTCAATTTCCAGTCAAGCACATATGATGTGTTCTAACTGCTCCTTCAAGAGAAAACTATGTTCACAAACTGTAAAGGAGGTTAATGAGGGAGGTCACCAATCCAGAGAAAATTGTGCTCACAGTAGTCTTTTCTTCATCTGATCAGCGATAAATAGTTTGCAATAATTACAGAATTCCTGTTGTTTCTCCAAATTCCCCCTCACGAAACATGGGGTGCAGGAGAGCTAATCAGTTCAAGACAAAGATCACATCTGGTGGGAAAACAAAAATAGCAAAACAGATAAATGAAGGAGGGATTTTTTTTGCCTGTTAGATTGTTCTCTCTCTGCTGTATAACTTTGCTTTCAATAACATTTTAAAATGTGATAAATGTATTGGGGGAATTACTGGTGAGGGCTTCAATTACAGTAGAATTCTATTCAGACTTGATGGATAAATCTGCACTTTACGGCTAGAGAATGGCTGGTGAAGTTTAACCATTAAACCTCCGATTTAAGAGAAAAAGAACATGTTTCTTCCTAGATGTGGAATAGCGTTGTCCTTCCACAGACTGTACTGTAGGTCAGGCATGGCAATCAAATAGACACCCTCCCAGAGTTTCGAGGGGGCAAGACTTGAATGAGTATTTCATGATAGAAAATGAGCCTGGGCTTTCTGGATCTAGGTGGTATGGCGCCTAAGTCACTCATTGCTACTTGGGATGTAGGAGTGAGAGCTTGGTTCACATTGACGATGATAAGTCAAATCCAATTCATCTCCATCAGAATTTCCCTTTATCAGTCGTTCTGTAGGTAATTTATCAGGACAAAATAGGTCTTGATGGAAGATACAAAAATTTGTCTTTAATCTCAACAAGTTTTCACAAAGAATGTTTTGGAGGCTTCAAGGTCAACTGGAGTATTTTTTTTGTACTTTTAATAAGATCTAAAATCACATCCTCCACATGAAGCTTTTTTGCGGCCCTATCATGCTCTATAAGTCCTCTTTGTAGTATAAGATACACATTCTGTATATAAATGTAGTAGTTGATACAATTACTGAATTGTTTTTCCTTATTTGCAATTACCACCTTCAAAAAACACAAACAAACCTCAAATTTCTGTCTTCACCTGGAAATCGCAGCAATAATTGCATATGTGATGCTTCAGCAATTAGGCCTCATGCACCTTATCTCACTCCCTTAGGTTACGGAACACTTCAGCTTCCTTAGAACAGAGCAGCTTCATCTTCATCTTGCATGTACACCAAAGGGGAGAGATTTGTGTGATTATCATGTGAGTTTGGGTAAAAACTCTCATTTCCTTGGAACAAAACATCAGAGGCCCTCACGGGGCTTGAGTTGCATCCTCTCTGGATGCACTTTCAAAGGGAGTGTGACAAAAATTCATTTCAGGGTGGATTTTTCCACTGTAACAATTTTTCAGCAGAACACAATAGGCTTAGAGCCTTTCAGCGCATCTGATGGGTTTGAGAGAGAGAATAGGAGAGAAAGACAGGAAGAGAGAAGGAGACAGGGAGAAGGAAGAGCGTAAGCGTGAGGGAGAGAGAATTTACGTGCTGCCACAGTGCCCTCTAACGGCGAGGTTCTGCTTTCATCCTTTGAGTGTTTATTTGACTATTTGCTTATTTGTTTTTGTTTGCGACAGAAGACTATGATCTATGTTGGGAGAGTCTATATATTTAGACCTTAGTGCCTAATTTGAATTTTTTAAATTTATGGTGTTACATGTAAAATATTTGATTTTGAAGTTATATTTATTCTCTAGCTATTCATTATATTTTCCACAATGCTTCTTACGATTTGTGTTGCTCCCGGGGTTTATGTATGTGATGCATATCCTGGGACACAGGATATGACTCAGTACATTAAACTAAACTGAAAACTAAATAGATTTTGAGTCCTTTCATCTTTATTTTTCTGTGTTAATTTAAAATCATGAAACTAAACAAAACAACTATCTAGGAGATGAAACTGAATAAAATAAATGATGTTTGCAGTATATGCATATAAATTTGCTGATGTTAAACTTTTTGAAAACTTTTTGGATTCCTAAAATAGGAAAATGAATAGAGAAAGCTGTTGAGAAAGAGCTCTGTGTGTTCCTTTCCTAAATTCCTACCAGGATATTATGGACAGTAGCTGTTAAATTGTCCTGTGGTGCTTTTCAGAACAGTCTGACCCCAAGCAAACACCAGTGGTAAGAAGAAAGTCTTTATTTAATTGGAGGAAACCTTGAGTAGGGACAATTGTCCTGGGAAAATAAGCAGGAGGAGTGGAAAGTGGAAAGAAGGGGGGGTAGAAAGAGAAGAGGAACGGTCAGAGACTTCACTTATGTAAATGACTTCACTCATGTAAATACATCAGGTATACCACTGAGGCCTGTCAGTGGGGCCAAAGGTCAGTGAACGACTCTAGTGGAAGCGATACTTGCAGATCTATACAGAGAGGAAAGGAAAGACAGTGAGACAGATAGAGAGATAGAGAGAGAGAGAAAACTACAAAACTACTAAAGAAAAGCTATAGGTAATGAAATTAAGCCCTGACATATAGATTAGAGGAGAGGGACATGCAACAGCACACCTTTCCAACTTTCCATCCCTTCGCCTCTCAGCCTCAGTGTCCTACAGACTGAGCTCCTACCACCCCAACAAAGCGCATATCAGTACAATATGTCTAGCTCATTGGGATTACAGGGAGCCTTGATAATGCTGCAAGCCGAATGCACTGATGTGCTGATTTATGACTGGCGGCTATGTGGAAGGTCTGATGATGATGATGATGACTGAAATGGTCAGGCAGGGAGAAACACATGAATGCACCATCAACAGTAGCAAATGAAGAATGATGATGTTCACTGAAATGCTGTATACTTCCTGAATGAGATTTGTTAAGATGCAAACCGAAAATCAAATTTGATGACCTGCCTTAATGACCTGACTGAAAGGGTTGTTGGAATAAAGGAAGAACCACACTGATCATCCTGCTGTCCAAAAATCCGAATTCAATTCTAATTAAAATCAGACACTTTCAGACACTTTGTCAAGAGAAAAAATATACTTTTTAATATCAGAATTCTGATATGTGTATGTGTATTTTCAGTGATAGATAAAAAGTGAAAAGATTCACTTTTTATCCATCACTAAAAATATAGTATTCGCCTTGTTCTATAAATCATCCGAAACACCAGCTCAAGCACATGCCTCTGATCTGAGTCTTCCATTAAAGGACAGAGACTTGTATGGCTGACTCTGCTGAATGTCCAGTTTTTTATTCTGAAAATCCAGTAAGGCCTGACAGTAGGTTTATTATGGGGTTATTCCATACCCAAACAGCAGCAGTGATGCAGTGGCCTTGTCGGTGCCTCAGAATTTAGTATATTTTTAGTTTGCCATCCTCAGTCTATAAATCACAAGACTAGCTGAACTTTTGAACTTGGTGTTTTGGGCTAAACTTGCAGTGATGGATGAATGCTGGCACCTTTAGGGTTTGGGAGAGGACTTGATTCTATACATGGCCAACCACAGAAAAGAACCACAGCAAAGATCTTTTCTACCTGACTGAGTCACCAGTGGGCGAAACCTTTCGGCATTCTTTTAAATTATGAATTCATTAAAGTCTTTTTCACACATTAGAATCGAGACAGCATGGATTCTGCACACCATCCGAGGCAATGGACTGTGGCAGTACGCTCTCACAACCAAATCAATCCTGAAACAAAGCCTGTCACATCACAGCAGGTCTCTGTTGTATAATGATCGCCCCTGGACAGGTAACGCCTGCTATTTACAATTTTACATTTAAAAGGCTGCTGTATTTCGGTGCACTCCGAGGAACATGGGAACAGGGAGGAGGATATGTGTTTGTTTAGCACTGTTGAGGCAGGCACCAGTCTTAAGGCTGAAGTAGAAATCAATGTCTCTGGCCAAACATTATGTCATTACTGTTGTGCAAGCCTTGTGCAAAAAATGAACTAAAATAAAGTAAAATAAATTTCCCACAAGTGAGAGTAATCTTAAATGATGCGAAGGCGATTGTTGTTCATGTCGAGAGAGCTTGTTATCATGAGTTATATTAGAGTGAAAATGACATGCCTTCTACATAAATTCCTATTGTAGCCCTGGCTGCTCCTAAAAACCTTAAAATCACTCAGTATACTTGGGCGATTTTTCTTTTTTTAGAAAAAGCATTCAAAGTCATTCCGCTATACAAAGGTGAACCTTTTCACAAACTGCCTCGTTTTGTTTCTGTTCTATCTACTATATTAAACAGAAGAACGAGCATGTCACCAAACTGCAAGTGGCAAGATTGTATCACCGCTTGTCTGGTAGTGTGGAATACAGCCTCCGATATGCTTCACATCAACGTGCAGATGGGATGATAAGATTACAAGGCTGGTGTGAGCATTTCAGCAGGGAAAGAGATGGAGCAAATGGATGGTTTAATCCTGGCATTAAGTAAAAATAGGACCAGTAGTTGAAGACAGTCCCAGAGATTAGCTCACCATTGGCTCTCCTGGAGCTTTGGCTCCTCAAAGTGCAGCAGGAGAAAAGGCTGACTGTTTATCTCTCTCTCTGAGGGATTTGAAAAGAAGGACCTTTGACATGACGGTGCCATATGGCTCATGTACTAATATGTAATTGCTTTCCTCATCCATATATAATGTACAGTCCATAGCCATGAAATTTCTATTTGCATCTACACAAAATAAGGTTCATATATGGATTTTGAATTTTAATAAAAACAACAATTACAGAATGAGTTTATCTGTTATGTTAAACAATGAACACTGATTTTACCTGTCAAAGCCTCGACGTTAAAGCAGCATTCTTAAAAGCAGCATTTCATAAGCTGATGTCAGTCGGTTCACTTGTGCTTTTTCATGTGAGAAACATAATAAATTTACATAACTCTGAGAGTGGATAATTTTATCCATGAGTTGACAGATCCATCCATGCACGAAGAGACTCACAGTCTGTAACTAAGACACGTAAAAGCATTCTGAACAGATTTTTATGATATTGCCAGTAGTTTTTTTGAGGAGAATAGGGGGAAGGACAGAACTAGGAAAAAAATACACGCATACATGAATAGACACATACATGCGTATACATGAATTACACAGAGGAAACAAAGTTTGGAGTTGACCAGGTCAGCAGGGGCCGTTCAGCAGGCCAGGCCATTAATTAAAACTGAGGTTTGTGTCAGGCTCGTGGTTCAAATACACCTGATTACATACAAAAACCAGGTGACTGTTGTGTTGTTTGGATGTAATTGTGGTTGTATATTTTTTAAATATTCTCTACATTTACACCTATATTTACGGAGCATTTATGATGACCTGCTCCATTGTGATGTGCTGCACCTGTGTTTGTCCAGTGGGCTCTGCCTTTTGGGGCATTTACTGTATTCCTTCAAAGCTTGCATGTTCTTAGTAGGACCAATACTTTTATATTATCGTTACTTTCTTTAGTCCACATTATTAAGAAAGGCAGCATTCCATTGCTAAGCAGACTATTTTCAGCTGTGAATTAAACAAATCACCTACTCAGACACAAAGAAAGTTGGAAGAAGGAAGGCCGGTTTTGGATGAATTGTACTTCTAAATTTAGACAAAACTAAGGCCATTGTGCCTCCAGCAGCATAGAGATCTCCTTTCTGAATTTATTGTTACTCTGGGTGGCATCACTCCAGCACCACAGGGAAAAACCTTGGGGTCATACTTCACCAACATATATCTTTTAATTCACACATAAAAGAAGTGACTGAAACTTCTTTCTTTCACCCACATAAAACTGATAAGATCTGATTCAGTGCTGCATTGCAGTAATTTAACTTTTAATGGTCATCTGAATGGATCCTTTAAAATTAGCCAGCTGCTGTAGCAAGATGACTAGAAGGAATTAGTAAAAGAGATCACATTTTACCACTTTAACTTCTCTTCATTGGCTGAATGTAAAATTAGAAATATATTTGAAAATCCTAATTTTGATGGGTTTTTTTGTGGAGCTCTGCCCCCCCCCTTTCTCTCTCTGAATCCATGCAGGTAATGTCAACCCCATAGTCAATCACTGACCTGCTGACCTCTGACCCCACTGACCCGCTAAGCTGTAGCTTTCATTCCTCTGTGTAATTGGGAAGAATGTATGATGTATGTCAATGTTCTCCTCTATTTGTTATTCCCTCCTTCTCTTTCTTTACCCAGCAGGAGGGTACCCCAATATGAGCCCAGTCTTGCTCAAGGTTTCTTCTTGTTAAAGGAAGGTCAGACAGACAGGATATAAATAAAGAGAAATCGATCTTACAAGACTCTCAAGGGCCATAAGGCATCCTGTCCCAAAAATCATTGGCAGGGAACAATTCTCAGGTGAACACCCAGATCATTAGCACGTAGAGTATTAACATCCACAAGGGCTCTGCCCCCAGTGAGCGCAGAACTGAAGAAGCTTTCTGTAGAAGAGGCAAAATGTCTTCAAGGAAGCCTAAACAAGTCCAGCTGCACACAGAGATCTAAAGATTTTCAATCACTAAAATAGAATTCAAATAATAAAGCGATTTTTAATCAATTCTTACATATTTCTAAGTACATTAAGTACACATTATGTATTTTTTTTCCTGTGGAAAATGGTTGCTGAAGCTCCTTTTTTAAATCTTGATAAATAAGGGATTATGCATTTGGATTATACATTGTAGATGCTATTTAATACTCTGCAATCCAGTTTATGTCATTTCTAGCTCACACGTCATTGCAATTTTAAAGATTTTGTACTGTGTATTTGTCCAAGTTTATAGTAACCATTTCTTTGTTCAAGTTTGCCGTTAACCAAGGTTAGAAATATTTATGTAAGATCCCTGGAAAGGAAGGAGCGCAGGGAGCGTTTTCCCCTCGCTCTCTATTTTGTCCTCTGTGACTTGCCGTCGCCCTGTCATCATATCTATAAAAGGCGGCCGCATACGCTTCCTCGGTCTTCTCCCACGTCTACCATAGTTGTTGCATGTCATTTCTCCCCACGTTGGAGCTCTAATCACGGTAATTACAGCGTTTCATTCATCACGTTATTTAAATATAGCTATACGACAAATCTACGAAAGTTGTTTCACCTGATTTCATTTTTGCGGCTGTGATGAATTTCGCGATCCATGCCTTGTGTTCCAGCACGTGTGGTGTTGATTTGTAATCACATTTATAGGAACTCCCGGACATAAATTCGATTACTGGAATATTAATTTACAATAGTCGAAAAGCGGCTTCTATTCAGCCAATTCGGTCTGGGTTCTGTAAAAGAATTTCCCTTGACGTTTTCCGTCGCAGGGTGGACAAAGATCACATGTCGGCGAATGAAGCTTCGGGCCCTTGGTAGCGGTTTCCAGGAGTAGACCCATCAGTGCTGCTCTCTGCTGCATTTGATTTAAGTTGGCCTTGGTTTCATCTGCCCGGGCTTCCTCTTAGTCTGACACGTCAAATGCAGACGGAAACGTGTCGTAAAGTCAGGGCACCGTCATCATCATCATCATCATCATCATCATCATCATCAGGGCAAAACTGAATAGATGCGTTCATGTGTGCATGTTACTGTCGTTTATGTCCGCGTTTTTTTAATACCCTACTTTACGTAAGTCTCTGCGTCGCTGGGTTGCATGTTGGGTGTCTGGTTAAGTGTATCTTGCAAATGGGAACGAAGTAGAACCGTTTTTTCCTAATGTAAGGCGGCATCTTGGGACAAAGGGACGGAAGAGGAGCCAGTTTTTGGGTTTACGTCAATGCAGTCAGTGAAGGCATCAACAGTCTGCTCCAGCGATTCATGGATTGTATATATTTTTTTAAATGTCCTTTTTCATTGTGGACAAATGACGGAGTAAAAAAGGAAGTTGGAGGGAAAAATGCCAACTTTAATTGGCGTACTGCCAGAGTTACGGTTAGAAACGAGACATCACAGGATGGTGGTTTTAAAAGTTTTTTCTTTTTTGGGCAGGCCTCCTCAGATGACGCATGCTTAAGTTAAATTACCACTCAAATTTAAATGTTTGGCTGTGCAGTCATTTATATTCTGCTCTAGCTTTGGTGTCATTAGGTAAAGGTTATTGGTGTGAACTCTGAAGAGGTAGGAAGCCTCAGAGCATGAGCATATAATCTATATGCACCAACTCTATGGACTTGTGTGTTCCCGTTGATGCTTGAACTTCTGTGGTGTTGTCACTTGAGTTTAGTTGTGCAGTGCACTGGAAAGGCTGGTTAAATCCCCGTGGGTGTGGCCAGAAGTGAGTGCTGCTGTAGCAGGTTCCGCGTCTACGTTGTTGGCTCAACATTGAGGCAAGCAAGCGTGTGCAGGCTGGCTTCTCTCTGCAATGGGGTCGGGGCCCTCAGCAGCCGACCCCACTGCTGCCTGTGCCAAATGCCAGAGAGATCTGTGAGTCATTCTCTGTTGCTGAATGGTCTTTTTTTTCCCCTAATGAGTTTGTTTTATTTAAGTTTTTGCTTTGTTTCAGAATCATGTCTTCTGAGCGAACCTTCATTGCTGTCAAGCCCGATGGCGTGCAGAGGGGCCTCATTGGAGAGATCATCAAGAGATTTGAGATGAAAGGCTTCAAACTTGTGGGCATGAAGATGGTTCAGGTGAGCAGTCGTTAACATTTTGACTTCCTGTGAGCTTTTGTAGATTTCTTTCATAACACTTCCTCAATGCATCGTTGGAGCCCCTCAGAAGAGTTAAACCTCTGAGCTGATTAGTCCACCAGTCTATTCCTGACTGTTGCCTGACTGATTAGATAAACTGTCTCCTGATGTAACATCCAAGGCAACATGGTCATGTTGGATTCATTCTCTTGCAAAGAACCTTGGGCGTTTGAAGTTTAACCACCATCAAGTTGTCAGAATGCAGACTCAGAATTGGCTGATCTGGACCTAAATCTGTATTAACGATGGAAAGCTAGCACTATCATCTTACCCATTAACAGGATATTTAACACATCTGTAAGCTTTGTATGCTTATTTATAGCATATTGTAGTTTTAGTTTTCCATGGACCTGCTAACTCAAGCCACATGTTGCAAAATATATGCAATGTTAGTTGCAAAAATCAGTGTGAGTATCAGCTGTGTAAATGTTGGTATTTGTCTTTTAATTTGATTTTTCATAGATGGTATCGCTAATGATCCCTGGTGTAAGATTTGAAAGATCTTGTGGGTAGTGTTTGCAACAGATCGTACTTTTTGGTGGCACCTGAACATAACTTGTGCCTTTGGAAAAATGTCACCAGGGTAGAATGAATCGTGGTTTAATGGCTCTCTCTCTCCCGCTGCAGGCTAGTGAAGACCTGTTGATGAAACACTACACTGACCTGAAGGACAGACCATTTTTCCCTCAACTCATCAAGTACATGAGCTCTGGTCCTGTGGTTGCTATGGTAAGAGACTCTTCAGCACACTTTGAAACAAATTTGCTGGGCTGAAAAGGTGCCGTTGGCATTAAACGATCCCTTTTCTTGAAACCCATCCAAAGTGCACAACTGGGCTGCGTCCTTAGATCAGACTTCAAAGCTAATCTAATGGTTGATTCTGCTCCACCTCCCTGACAGATGCTTCTAGCATAACTTGTTTAGATGTTGGCAGGCTATCAGTATTAAATTCATAAGTGTGTTGCGATGCTGCAAAGTTGGACTTTTTTTTTCTTTTTTTTTAATAAAAATGCTACATAATTTTACCCTAAACACTGCTGCTTGGAACATGTAACTGCAGTTTTGTGTGAAGACAAATCTCTGCTCCATATGGCTGCAGTGATTTCTCCAGGAACAGTCATAATTCACTTAGCTTGCAAGCCCGCATTGATGTGTAACCTCAAGGTTTAAACCTACTGAGAAGATGGAGGGTGGCTTAATCTTTACAAGCTTCCTGTCCTTCTGAGCGTGTGTGACCCTATACTGGTACGTAGGTGCACGACACTTGTCCTGGCTGATCTTGGCCACTGTGACAGTAGCACGAATGCCTCTTAAGCTGCGAGACAAAGGTTTAGGCACGTCCGCTACAAGGTTAACGACTTTGGCCGACATGAGCTGCCACGCTACTGTTAATCTTCATGAATACCGGTACTTGTATCATTTGTCATGAAAGGTAGTGAAGATCATTGATTGGTCTAAAATCAGTGTAATGTACATTGGTTGTAGAGATGTGATCCCACTTCCAAGACCCCACTTGTCAGGGTTTGCATCTGAAGCCTTTACTCACCTGAAAGTTGGGCGGAACATTCTGACACCTGCCTGGTAGTGCTGGGCCCCCACTTTGCTGCCACAACAGCCCTGACCTGTTCAAGTGGAAAATGTTAATTTGTTGCCTAATATAGCCCAGATGATCTGTGTTCACATCACCTACCGGGGTTTGACGGTGTAACGCTAGTATTGACTCTGGGACGGCCGTCTGAACGCCATTTGTGTGTTTAGGTGTGGGAAGGCAAAGGTGTGGTGAAGACCGGCAGGGTTATGCTGGGTGAAACCAACCCAGCAGAGTCCAAACCGGGAACCATCCGAGGAGATTTCTGCATTGATGTCAACAGGTGAGTTTGAGGTCTTTTTTTTTTTTTTTTTTTTTTTTGAGTAACTCACCTGTTGTTTGTCCACCAAAACACTGTTTCACTCTCATTTTCACAGGAACATCATCCATGGCAGTGACTCTGTGGAAAGTGCCAACAAGGAGATCTCCCTGTGGTTCCCGGAAAGCGAGCTAGTCGACTACAAGAGCTGTGCCAATGAGTGGCTCTACTGAACCACACCTGCGGTGCTCCCACTGTCTGCAAACCAGTGGCACCTTTGCCTCATTTCTCCTTTCTCCTGTCTTGCCCTGTAGCATAGGAGAGTTGTCATTCCATTCCAACATGACATTCCCCATCTGTCCCATTGTTATACTGTATTTGGATCAGGTTAATTCCATTGGAAACATTCCTTTTTAAGATGTTTTAAATTGATCTGCTTTCCAATAAAAGTCACACTTACTTATTTTTTTTGTCTTGAATCCACTTTATATGCCTGTGGGGACCAGCTGAGTTGGTATTTTGCTCATTATGATGGCCATCTGATACAAGCCATCATCTTGGATTACATACTGGTAGTTTGGATTAAATTGGAATTTCCACTGTTTTCTGCACATGCTGATTTGATATCTATAAAATGTGGTGGAAATTTTCAATTTATGTACTTAAGTTCTTAAAATGTTTGTAGCCTAAATGCAGATATGACCTTGTCACAGAAGAACACACAATCTGTGTTGAACCACGTATCAGAAGTGGTAGCAGCGGTGTCATGAGTGTGGTTCCAACGGCAGCTGTAAGTGAAGGAGGAATTCTGAAGAATGATCTAATTTCTACTCAAATTCACCTCTTGAAGAGGAAACTTTAAATCTGGAGCGTACTGAATTGTTACCTAAAGATCTGTATTCAGTGCCCCAACTTGTACAAAAAAAATTGTCACAATATTCCATCAATAAGCCTTTTTATTCAGTGTAAAAAAAAAAAAAAATCACCAGATACGCTTTCACAGCCATGCGAAGAGAAACAGTTTGCAAAGCTCGTAAACAAAGAAGCCATTTGTCACAACTGGTATTATGATCCAAACGTTTGGCTTTATTTACAAAGTCTATCAAAGTTTGATCACAGCACAAAGTTAGCATATGAAAGAAAACTGGTATACGCTATCAAAAAGATGTACAAACTTTCAAATGCAATCTAATAATGTACCTCAAGGGGTCAGTGTTAATTCAGATGAATAGATTTAGAACTATTAACATTTTTTTAAAACTTGTATCCAAAATAAATTTTTCACCATAACCCTTAACTCACAATTATTTTCAGACAATAGCAATCCCAATACATTTAGTCATTTTATCAAATATATATATAGCACCACAATATAATTGTTTACTCAATATAACAAGGGGATGGGGGAGGTGGGGACACTAGTACATACAAAAGACCCGTGTTAGTATCCAAAAGAGGAGAAAACAAAAGATATATTTCCGACCTTGGCTCAATCCTCACCGTTCAGAGTACTCTGCAACTACAACCCAGTCCCTCAATGGAAGCCCATTTACACCAAAAAACAAACAAACAAAAAAAGCTAAATCAAAAACTATTGCATCACATGATTTTTTAAAACAAACAAATAAAAAAATTCAAAATATTTGGACTGGACTTACTTTTTCAGATGTAGTCGAATGTGATTGAAAATATTGACTTACTGGATTGCTTTCTTTCCGCATTTTGGCAGAAATGAGCTTCCACGCTTTTCCCATCACAGTGGAGGAGCAAAAAAAAAAAAACAAAACAAAAAAAAAATGGAACAACCGATGAGGGTTACAGAAACTGAAACGAGCTCAAGCACGACATCAGCACAATGCATTCTATTCACCAAAATTCCAAATACACTTAAAATACACAACTACCCCCTGTGAATGGAGCAGAAACTGCTCCACCTTCAGATTTGAGGGGGCGAATGTGAAACAAGACCAAATTTATATCTACAAGGTAAAGTGAGGAACAGAAAATCCACAAATCGTTGATTGTGCATTTGATTATTTGGGGTTAATCCGAAGGAAAGTAGCAGCAGTTAGACCATAAATGTTTTTGTACTAAGATATTAATGCAGTTTGGTCAAAGTATTTGATTTGCATCCATAATGAAAAGAAAAGTCAAAGACAGCCTTAATGAAATGTGTCTGCTTTAAATGATTGACACATTCTGTGATATTGCTCATGTGGTCAAAAAGTTCAGTGTGCCAACTGGACTTTTTTTTTTTTTTTTAATCCTAATCTGACTTGATTCCATTCCAAATAAACACAGAAACAAATCTAGTGAAATGCAACATGTTTTCAAGTCATTTTTGTTTCCCCTTGCTCAAGTGTAGAATTTAACACGAAAGTAGGTATAATGCTGCAGAACAGACAAAAAGATGTGAATGAGTAGATTTATAAAACAATGCGGTAGTTACAACCTGGGAAGCGACTAAATACCGCCGCTAAATACAAGATTTTAAAAATGACAAATGTTTGCTCTTCACTTCAACACACTAGTAAACACAGTCACCCACCATTAGATTTCTAACAGCAGGATTGGCCACGAGGGGGCTCTTTTGTTGGTGTGGGTGATTTGACTCCTGCTGTGCTATAGTACACGTTTTGGATCTACCTGTTTGTGGTGACATGTTTTCCATAACTACAAGCCAACGGGAGTGCCAATTATGATTACATTTAGGTTTAGTCTCCATTTATCAATCTGTTGCTGACAACAATGATCACATGGTTTAATATGAAGCATTTAGATTTTTTTTTTTTTTTTTTTTTTAAGAAACAAACGAGTCAGAATCAACTGTATCCGAGACTGATCACAGGTACGATTATGCAATGATTACATGTGCTTCATTCATTCAAAAGAAAAACAGAAACTTCCTGAGAATTCACTCACGAACCTTACTGGTATAAAGAGAAATCGCGGCTCTTTGACAGTCACTGACGTTTATATCTGCTCTGCATCTCATTTTACAGTTTTTGCTTCACCATATCTATTAGTAATTGTGTCTATGTAGTGATCACGACGGTGCTGTACCTTTTAACAGTACATATAATAATAATATGGGATCTATTTTTATTGCTTCTAAAATTATAGACTACCTCATGTGCAGCATTAAAAATTCTCCATGTTTGGTGTCTAGTCTTCAAGTGGGTCGTTTAGGTGCTCGTTTGCATATGCTACCACAGCAAGTCTATGTCGCGCGCATGTTAGTTAAACGTGGCTAGCATCAAGAGGTAGTAGATAAACAGCTGCAAGAACTCTCGCACTAAGAAGAATGAAAGTTTACCTTCTCCACAACAAAGCATGGATTTCTGACGAATCATAATTTGTTACTCTATACCATCATAGTCATGAACAATATATATTTGTATATATATTTCTATAGATCTATGTATAGACAGATACTCTATGCCACTTAAGCCTTGTGTAAATGCTACCCTGACCCTTGGAAAAGCAGTGCATTATTCATGTGTCATTGTTTACAACAAACCTGTAATTCTGTGGCTCAGCGGAATCATAAACTAGCTTGCATACTTATGGCTCTGACAGGACAACCGGAATGCAAAACACTAACGCTCTGCATGTAACCTAAACAAAACAGGCAACATATTCTTTCTGTCACACTTGGAGATGAGAATAGCTTGGCTGGGCTGGTGTTTGATGCTACAATTGCTTCACGTATGGAGTTTGAGTGTGCCGTGTCTCCAGTATCCTGATAATAGATAAATACATCCTCTATTTTATTTGCTTAAAGTAATTCATCTTATTTGCTAAAAGTAATGCATCAGGAAGATCAAAAACATATTACATTTTAGATGCCATCAGTTTAAGTTTTTTTTTTTTTTGAAATTTCACTTTGATATTCTATGTAAATAAGAGAATTAATATTGTGCCAACTCTTTAAATCTTGTGCTTGATGTGCTTTAACAATTCTGTCATTTAAAAAATAACATTTACAAAAAAAATGATAAAAGGTTGAATGCAGCAACATGGTTTGTAAAGTGAGCCATGTTTTGTGAGGCTCTTGTAATGTTTTACTTCACAGTGAATTAAACTGATTTAGTTCAATCATTACCAAGTAATGGCACACTGCAAACTCCACACAGATAACTGTGGTTAGATATACAGCAGACCTGGTCCAGAGCTGAGCAGGAACATTTGGATCTGCATTTCAAAATTCACTGCTGTATCACTACTCTGAGGAAAACAAACAAACAAAAAAAAAAAACCAAGTGATAATTCTGCCCACAGCCACTGCACATCTCGTCCACAACCAAGCTGAACAGGTCACAGCCCACACGGCAGGGCTAGGCGCTGGGAATATCGTGTACCCCATCATACCAGTAAGGTTTCTCTTGAATGCAACAAACCCTGCTGCTCACTAAAAATACATTCCATAAATAATATGTTGCTGTTTTTATTCCTTGATCTCCACAGCTTCATCATTAAGTTCAACATTACGTCACTCTTTTTTTTTTTTAATGGTATAAGCTATTGTTTTAATGCAAAAAGATATTATCATTTCTTCCTGAGCTCACTTTCTTTTCTGCAGTTAACACATTTAGGATTTATTGCCATCGGCCCCTAAAGCCACACGTGGCCTTATCCAAATGTCAGACAACCCCTTACTGTGTGCAAGTAGTCAGCAGCTACAAGAAATGGTAGGGTTCAAGTTTTTCATGTGGTCGGCCACTTTTCTTTTTTCGCATATTTCGGATGTGTCAAACTAAAGCAAGAAATACCAGAAAAAGCTTCTGATGGCGACAGCTCAAAGGCATCGCTCTGTCATGTGTCTTCAAAGCCTAAAAATCACCTGGATGTCTGTCCAGGACAATGGATTATTTTTGCAAAAGATTAAAC
Organism: Arothron firmamentum; assembly: GCA_016586285.1. NCBI lineage: Eukaryota > Metazoa > Chordata > Actinopteri > Tetraodontiformes > Tetraodontidae > Arothron > Arothron firmamentum. Next base: position 69,912 of record BJFM01001814.1, on the reverse strand, counting down.
CTAAAATTCTAAAAAAAAATAATAATAATAACCTTTTACTTCTAGTAACGTTTCTTAAGGGACCATTGCAGCACAGGAAGTGATCCTTTAGTCATCTCTGATAAAAACGCCTGTGGCTCTGTGAACCGGTTTTGCTCCATTTAGTCATCTGTAATGTTGGAAATGAATGAATGCAGCTGTGGAACTTTGCTGAGTAACATTAGAAGAATCTAAATAATGAAAATGCTGAGCAGCATTGTTGTCAGGTCAGATCCTTAATAGCTATACTTTGTGATTCTATTTGAATAGGTCTCCACGTTCTCTATGATTAAACTCACTTTGCCGAAGCGATGCACATTAGGTTTCCTACACAACCACTAAGTAAATGCAAATGCAACAGATACATGAGGACAAAAACAAACCCACGGGGAAAGAAATTCAAGTAATATTAACAAAAGTTACCTGGCCATATTGTTCTGAAGAAAATGGTCAAAAAAAAAAAAAAAAAAAAAATGTTCATCTGACTGCCAGCGTCTGCAGTAGATGACTCAACCGAACACGAATCAACCCAAACAAATCAAATGTAAGACCTGGCTTAATAAATGATTCTCACAGTTTCAACAGGTCTCGGTGCATGGTCCAGATTGTAGCAGAAGCAGGGGGAACTGTGGTACTGAGGAGCAGGACCGCTGTCTCTTTCTGGGATTTTGTTTGGAATCAGGTCCGATATCTCACCACCTCCCGCCCACCCTGATGGGATGCTCTGATGCCGTGGCGCCCGAGGGAGTTATGGAGAGAATGCCCGAGCGTGTGTGACCCCTCGGCTTGGCCCTGGGTGCTTCATTTCCACACCTCCATCACGAAGGTTTTATGATTACGCGCTCACGTGGCTACAAAGGTAACAACATTGTTCCCGTCACATTAGAGGTTCCACATGTACGATCCTGACCAGGGATGTTCCGTGACAGTCTGTCCTGCTTCTTCCCAACCTCGTCCTCAGGGCTCCTGTTTGATATAGTAGCTGCCCGAGCCATTGCTCTCCTGGTCAGAGGTGCCCTGTGAGAAGGTAAACTCGTCCACCTCGGCCGGCTCCTCTTTCATGCGGAGGAGAGACTCTGTGTGAGGGGACAGAAACAGAGGAGCCGTGAGCCAGCCATGCTCCTCTTCCTCCTCCTCCTTACAAGTGGAGCCGCCATCTTTATCAAACATATTTATGTTAAAAAAAAAACATGCATTTCAGCTAATATGGCTCGTGCGGAGGATCTCATTTTAATTCGTTTAGGCACAGGCAGAATTGCTTCAGTGCACTTTCCAAGAGATTTACTGTCCATGAGCCTGTCTCTGACAAAAACTCACTTTATAGAGTCAATATTCACAACATCCTTGACCTTTTTTGTCAGGAAAGTGATATTCGGAGGATGGAAAAACCCAGACCACGGCTGGTTACGGCTGCATCAAAGTAGACACAGCAGTTGCTTAATACCAGCTGTGATTCCTGCAAATTAAACCAGTCACATGAGGCAAAAATTCATGTATGAACACTGAGAGGGAGCAGCATCAGCATCCAGGTCCAGAGTGAGGCCCCATGTGAGAGACTCCTGTTAAAAGAGCGCAGAGCCTTTGCCGTCTCACTGTCACACCGCTTTTATCGTTAGTGGAACTGTACCTGATTTGTGCATTTGGTGAAGGTGGGTGCGGGGCCGTGCGGGCCCTTGGGCAGGATAAGGGGGTGGGCTCTGTTCTTCATCCCCTGAGAAGCTGCTCCTCCTTCTGCCGGCCTCACTGAAGGGCCGTCGACCAACTGGAATCTTCCTCTCTAAACACCAAGCCAGACTTGGGTAAGCTACCGGGGCTTACTACAAACGGGGGTTCACGTCATCGTAAATGTATTCAGGACTTTCAGACGATTATTAGGAAGGAAAATTTTAAAATGTTAGAGTCTTGGCTGAAAGGTTTCATTTAACCGCAGGGCAGCTGATGCTTGCATCTGAATAAGCCCCTGGTACGCTGTCATCAGGCCGCCAGACCCAAGTGAGCAGCTGCACCATTACAAAACCCAAACGCTGAAGAAACCGGACCACAGCATGGAAGTCTGTGCCTGTCAATAATATTAAAAATATTTAGCAGATTATGATGAATATTTTCTGATGATTAGTCGCTTTCAAAACTATTACATGTGCTATTTTCGTTAGCCGTTTGGTTTTAAGGTTGAGTTGGGACAAGTCTCTGGAAAAGTTAAGTGGAAATGATATTCCCCTAGCTCTCATCATCGTAATACTCACTAAAATGGATTTTGCCTGTTTTAGTTCTCATTTTCTATCACTTTTGTGCCTACTCACATAAATGTGCTTTCATTTACAGTTGAAAGCAGAAGTTTACACACACTATATAAAAAGACACATAACCATTTTTTTTTCTCAATGTCTAAGATTAAATCAGATTAAACTTTCCCTGCTTTTAGTCATTTGAGCTTACTAAAGTTATTTCTATTTGCTAAATGCCAGAATAATGAAAGGGAGAATATTTTAGACAATGTTTTATTACTTTCCTGAGAGTCAGAAGTTTGCATAAATTTTAGTAATATTTGGTAGTATTGCCTTTTAAACTGTATGACTTCGGTCAAACATTTTGGATGTGCTTCAACAAGCTTCACACAATAGTTTGCAGGAATTTCGGCCAATTTCTCCAGACAGAATTGGTGTAACTGAGCCAAGTTTGTAAGCCACCTTGTTCCCAAAAGCCTTTTCAGCAATGCCCATTGGATTGACGTCAGGTCTTTCTGATGGCCACTCCAAAATATTGACTTTGTTATGCTGAAGCCACTTTCTGACCATGTTGGTAGTCTGCTTAGGGTCATTGTCCATTTGGAAAACCCTTTTGCACCCAAGCTTTTACTCCCAGGCTGATGTCTTGAGATATTGCTTCAGTATTTCCACATAATCTTCTTTCCTCAGAAGTCCCTCCTGCAGCAAAACAACCCTACAACATGATGCTGCCACCCCCATATTTCTCATATGCGACAGTGTTCTCAGGCTTGCAAGCTTCTCCCTTTATAACCCAAATGTAACGATGGTCATTATGGCCAAAAAGTTCAATTTTAGTTTCATCAGACCACAGGACAAGTCTCCAAAAATAACATCTTTGTCCCTGTGTGCATCTGCAAACTGTAATCGGGCTTTTTCTTATGTTTTTTTTTTTTTTTTTTGAGTAATGGTTCTTGCTGGGAAAGTGGCCTTTCAGCCCATGTTGGTACAGAACTCGTTTCACTGTGGACACTGACACACTCTGACCAGCTTCAGCCAGCATCTTCACAAGGTCTTTTGCTTTTGTTCTTGGGCTGATATGCAATTTTCAGACCAAAGCAGGTTCATCTCTGGGACACAGAACCCATTGGACATTCCCATTGTGTTTATATTTGTGGATAATTGTTTGAACAGATGAACAAATGTTGCCAATAAACCTATCAGAGGCTTCCAATGATATTCCAAGGTGATGCCATCATCATCTGGGCTTTCCCAAATTGTTTAAAGGCATAGTACGTAATCTCAGTGTATGCAAACTTCTGACTCTCAGGAAAGTAATAAAAAATTATATAAAAAAATTCTCCGTTTCATTATTCTGGCATTTAGCAAATAGAAATAATTTTGGTAATCCTAAATGATCAAAAATAGGGAAAGTTTAATCTTAGACATTGAGAAAAAAAAGGCTATGTGCCTTTTTATATAGTGTTTGAACCTCTGGTTTTAACTGTACATCTTTAGAATTCTGGATGACATTTCTGCTACTGAAAACATGAAAAATTAACCAGTTTCAACTGCATTTTCTATTAAAGCTGTGGCATTATTGGCAGTTGCAGACTTCCAAACGAAACGCTTTTGTTTAATCCCACTGCTCCAATTCGGCATCTGCTTCTGCGATCTGAACCCATGAACCCTAATCCTGACCTTCTAGTCTGAAATGGCTGCAGTGAGCAGGTCGTGCATTCCAAACTGGCCCGCCACACAACAAACGAGTGTGCGAGAGTTTTCACCAAAAGTGCAGCTGGTGACACGAAGAGGAACAAGAAAAGGAGAAGGTAAGCTACAAGAGCCCATGAGCAGATTTGGGACTTACTTTTCTTTTGTCCTTTGTACTGTGGAGCCTTTTTCTTCTGCTTGGGGACGGACTGAGACATTTCTCTGTTGCCTAAATAACAATCAGCACAAAGGAAAAATGCCTCAGCAGTTAAAAACAAACAATGGAAACATGTACACATCAGCATCATCAATATTTAGTTATTTCTAAATTAATATTTCCAGTTAATGTTACAAGATGTAGATTTAGGAAAAATGGCTGCTTGCGTGGTTTGCAAATGGTCTTGTTTCTACAGAAGTAGAAGTCTAAAATGTCGTTTGCTCTTACTCTGTGATGCTGGAGGTTGGAGCTGGTAGCCTGTCAGCTGACACCAGCCCACAGGGTAGAGGTCGGGAGACTCGCAGTCAACCCACTGGTCGTACTCATCTTCCCAGCCGTCAAAGTGGATTCTCAGTAGCCGGTGCACAATCCTCGTCACCGTAGCAACACACACCAGACGTGGCTCCATGAGGTCGACAGCCTCAAGCTTCATGCCCAGTCGGAAACCATGATTGGGCACCTCCTAAGGAAACAGGAAGCAGAGGGGTGACGGAGGGGCTACTCTTTTCTTTTAAAAGAAGAAAAACTCAGCAAATGAATAAATGTTGAAAAAACCCCATCAAATTACAGAGTAAACTAAGAATTTCTGACACACAAAGAAAGCAGAAAACCCCGGAAGGAATCTGACCTTGTTGAAAAGCTTGACAGGAGCTGCTACTGAACCCATTTCTCTGAGGTAGTCAAACCATTTAAATGGCAGCTTAGCATACCCTGCAGACGAGAACGTGGAGAAGAGCGCAAGGCATTATTCAACTTACTTCACTGGGAATGAAAGTTCTCTATGAAAAAATTAGATTAACTCAAAAAACATAAAAAAAATATAAAAGATATGAAATACATACATTCTTAAGCAAATTTGTTTTATATCACTTTTATTTTTGAAAAAATTGTATTTTATTATCGGGTCCGTTGTGGTGAAGAGAGAGCTGAGCCGAAAGGCGAAGCTCTCGATTTACCGGTCGATCTTCGTTCCTACCCTCACCTATGGTCATGAGCTTTGGGTCGTGACCGAAAGAACAAGATCGCGGGTACAAGCGGCCGAAATGAGCTTCCTTCGCAGGGTGGCTGGACTCTCCCTTAGAGATAGGGTGAGAAGCTGTGCCATCCGGGAGGAGCTCGGAGTAGAGCTGCTGCTCCTCCGCGTCGAGAGGAGTCAGATGAGGTGGCTCGGGCATCTAATTAGGATGCCTCCCGGGCGCCTCCCTGGTGAGGTGTTCAGGGCACGTCCCACCGGTAGGCGACCCCCGGGAAGACCCAGGACACGCTGGAAAGACTATGTCTCTCGGCTGGCCTGGGAACGCCTGGGGATCCCCCCGGAGGAGCTGGACGAAGTAGCCGGGGAGAGGGAAGTCTGGGCTTCCCTGCTGAGGCTGCTGCCCCCGCGACCCGACCCAGGATAAGCGGAAGAGAATGGATGGATGGATGTATTTTATTAGCATCTTCTGTTATCATTATTATTATTATTATTATTATTATTATTATTATCATCATCAGGCATAATAATAATAATAATAATAATAGTAGTAGTAGTTGTAGTAGTAGTAGTAGTTGTTGTTCTATATATATATATATGTTTAGGATAGCCAATAACACCATCAACACTTGTTCTATTAATGCCACGGGCAACATTATCATTTTATCGCCTTTATTTCCCCATAATCTTTTAAATATCGTGTTATGGTGACTATCAAACCCGAGTCTTGTTTAAAACTTTCAATTTCTTTGTTAAAACTTTGCACCAAAAAGGTGAACATAGTTAAAACAGCGGTCAGCCGCACTGAAGGGTTACAAATTTATGATGTGAAGTCCTTCAGAACTAAAATTAGCAAATCGACAATAGGTTTTGTTCTATTCAGGTTTAAACATTATCTTATCTTTGTAACTTGATTAATATGCATATTACAAAGTGAGGGCTTTTTATTAGAGGGCTGTATTACAGTACCTCTGGGGGGTGTGAGTTCAATACTGTTGATTTCACAGAAGCCAACAGGGAAGATGGAGGGGGACGTGCTGTGGTAGCAAAACCAGTCCGACCCATCCACTGCCTCCGAGCCATCGATCCCGATCATGAGGTACCCGTCTGCCAACACCTGAAGGGAAACAAAGATCATTCTGTAAAAGTAGAGTAAAAGGTGCTTTAAGGAAGCGGACGATGAGCAGAGACACCTGTACCTTTCTTACAGTGGCTGCACATATAGTTGAGAGGTTGAGGGGGTCAATGGCTTCTAGCTTCATCCCTTCTTTAAACCATTCCCCATTCTGGTCCACATCTTTCACCTGACAGAGAAATAGCGATGTTGTTTAGCCCTACTTTTATTGGCATAAGTGACAAGCAATTAGGAAAGTCTCTTATCTACACTAACTAACTCATCTATATTTATACATTTCCACCACAAATAATTTGATTTTAGCTGCCAGGATGCTGGTTTTTACTGTCTGTCAACTGATGAATGTTATTAGACTAAAAAGTTCTCCTCCAATTGTCAACATGGTTTTGGAGAATACGGTCTCCAGTGGGTTCTCAGACCAATAAAGCCACAGCCATATTAATAATTTTGTCCAAGAAGAATCGATGATGTCTTAACAGCACAAAGTTTCCATTCTTCATTACCTTTTGGAAGTACTGTGGAGGAGCATCACTCTGACCTTCCATTTTCTTGGAAACATCTGAAATAAAAACTGATTTTTAGATCATTTAAAAGGTTTTTTTTTTCCTACTGAGTTTTCCCCAGTAAAATTCTCACACAGATAACCCGAAGAACAAAAACACCCATGAAGAATGATGCTTTATTATCAATAGTTTGTGTGACCAGTGCACATTTAACAGTGAAACTGGAGCAAAACTCACCAGATCTTTTGAAGCGGTGTCCAATGCTGCGGGACCAGCCTATGCTATGGATGAGGGGACTGAGCATATGGCACCAGAAGTCATCAGAGTTGTCCTCGCTTTCCTCATAGACCAGCCTGAGGCGACCTCCGATGACCTCCTCCACCAGCGCCACCCGTGTCCGGCACAGGTAGTTCTTGTCCACCACCTCTACCCGCATCAGCTTCTTGAAGGGGAACTGCAGGTTCTCGTGTACCTTTGGCGAGGAGAAAAAAAAAAAAGAGCATTAACAGGACGGACAGAATTAGCTCTGAGATGTTTAGGTTCGACAAAGTGGATTCAAAATGACTCGGAATTAAAGGCGTTAGTACTCGTAGATCTCACCTTTGAGCTGAAGTCAGTTGGCAGTGTTTTAGTTCCAGTGAGACGCTTCACAAGGAAAGCTTTCCAGTTTGAGTATTTATGCTGTATGCCTGCAGGGCAGATCACAAAAAAAACTGTCAGCAGCCATTACCAGCAGCTATCCTACAATACGTGCATTGATTCTTGAAGAGTGGCTCACTTTTGGGAGGTACAAGGGGTTTGCTGCTGGAAGCACACCATCCCACTGGGTGCACCTCTGGGATACAGAGGTTACACCAGAAGTCTTTGCTGTTGTCACCATCAAAGCCTTCATACCGCAGCAGAGCCTTGAAGCCTGGACAGCACAAAACAAACACCGCAACCAGTGACACATGACGCGGTCTCGCTCGTACACTGGGACCTTTTTAATCTAATCGGGTGATTTGTTGCTGACATAAGGCAAATACAGTGTTATGCCTTTTATTCCGTCTTTCCTGGGGGATTCTAGTTTTAACGAATCCCTGTTGGTCTTAGGTGTTAATTTTAGGTTTACAATGAAGCAAAGCACCATGGATGGTTACGGTTTGAACATTACGAAACAAGACCATCAAAAAGTGAGTGGTAATGTTATGGCATGTTCTTATAGACACAGAACATCATAACTGACATGGAAAGAACACTGATTGGGCAAATTGTTGTCTATGCTATCCCTTGAGGCTAAAATAAAAAGAAAAAAATGCATTATTGGTTATTTGAGACTGCTCTGAGGGAGTCATTTCCTGGTGCATACCCAACAAAAACAAATACGTGCTGTATTTGTTTTTCAGGACTTCTTTTTGAACAACAAATTAGAGGCGTCTTGTCTCACAATGCTAAAAGCTGCAATTTTGATTTTATCCTGCCCCCACAGGTTTCATGCAAGCAACAAATGACTCAGTGTGTTACAGTAAAACCCATGAAAGTCACAACAAACTGGCAAATCGCCTTCCAACCCATGCTTTTATAAATAATTTGGGAGTTACGTATGATGCCCTCTAAAGCTAGCAATCTCAAAATGGGAGACCACACAGTTTTATTAGTGCACAATAGCAATCTGCAGACGGGTCAGGACTTTTTTAATCAGTATCTGATGGACACGGTCAACATAACCCAGTAAGAGATTATATGGGAAGGGAAGTCACCTTGTTAGCATATAACTGTTATAGCACCTTCAGTCACTGGATCTAGCCCAGCACAACATCCACATCTGTCTAACACTCCCACTCCATCACATAGACATCTGAGAGTACGGTGCAGTTTTAAACAAATTTTTCTCTTCCGTGTAGCGTTCCTCGTGGACCGTTGTGTGGTTGCTCTTCCCTGCACCACTAAAGAGATCTAAGCCAGAAAGAAATACAGTGACAAGTGTTTGTCACTGCTAATGCTCATTTGCGCTATCTGCTGGGCTCAAATCCGTCCTGGTTTCCTGAAGCACATCAACACACACATACACGGCAGTGCCTCCCTCCCCTTCAACTTAACTTCTATGAATATCTATGAAAATTCATTAACACAATGTTTCTGATATTGCCCACCTGTAGCAGAAGGTGCTTTTAGCAAAAACACTATATCAAATAGTAGTATTTTACTTTATTATTTACCAATTGACACCTGTCAAGGAAACCAGCAAACTACAACAACACTCTGAATATGAACTGGTCTGCGGTGTTTTACGTCACTGCTTTAGCATCATCAGTTCATGATTAATGTGGAGGGGAAGACTGTAAAAAATGACTTATAAACCACCCCACTGCCGCTCCCATCTATCTGCATAACTTCACAAATAAGGCACACATACGTTTTAAGTCAGTGGTTTCAAAAAAACACAACACAAATGGCTGTTTTGCTGAGATATTTTTACCTTAAGGAACTTTCCAGCCAATGTGGCAGCCTACACAATATGTGTAGAACCTTTTAAATACAATGATACTAAAATAGGCTTATAGGCAATAGGCAGAAGTTGAAGGAACAAATTCAAAATAAAATATATTTCCACTCTTACCTGCTAGCTTAATGATTTCTGCTATCCAATACACTTTAGTAGACAGATTAGTGTCAGTGTTGACCACTTCGATCCGTACTCCTTCCTCTATGTCTCCCCAGCATTTCCCCATAGGGGCCTGAAGTAGACACGATGTTAAATAAGACATTATCAGGTAAATCATGATTCAAGTAGCCGCGGTTCACTTACATGTTTGAAACAGCTGACTGGCGCTCCAGCCGTGTTATTGCTACAGATATACTGACCCCAGTCGAAGCTCTCTGCAGGGGTCACTGTCACACACAAACATAAAACAAGGTAAAGATGCAGTGCACTGAAATAGACAGCAATCTGAATCATTTTACTCTATGAACAACTTCCCCTATTTGTTGACATACCAGCTTTTGATTTTGCCTGGTTCTGTTGACTTGCTTGATATTGGGCGTAGGCAGCCAGCTTTGCCATAAGAGGCTGTTTCTGTAAGACTTTTGCCTTTTTTGTTGGTGGTTTTCCCTTGGGGGAAAAAAAAAAAATATATATATATATATATTTAAAAATATATGTATAAGTATGTATATACGTTTATGTTAAACTTATTTTTGACTCTTTAATGGGCTAACCTGGAGTCTTGCGAGGATGCTAGCCTTTTTGGAATTTGAGGAATAACTCCTGGAACAGGACACACTGCAGAAACGCTTGGTTTTGGAATAAAAAGCATCACGTACCCCAACCATTCCACACATCTCACACGTAGCTGTTAAACAGAATGGACACATTTCAACTCTTGATATTACAAACAACATAATGCTGATGCTACAGTTGTCCGGCTGTTTGTGTTTACACAAATATACTGACCCATTCCAGCCTTGCCATCAGGGTAGGTGTACACTTGACCATTGTTTTTGATAATGGGCAAGCTAGCGGGAATGGAGGGTACCACCTCGTCCTCACTGTCTTCTGAGCTGGAGCTGCTGGTTGACTCCTCACTGCAGCTGTCAATGTCATAGCCATCAAACATCCCGTAGGAATCTCTCCGCTTACGCTCTGAACGTGGGGTTCGTTCAGCCTTTACAGTCATAAAAAGCAATCAATTAGCATGCATCTAATTTGACTTCACTCTAAACAATTTAATGCTTTTTAAAACAGATTAAGCTTTTGTTTTAGTCTATTATTTGTCACGTTATGGTAACATTCACTCAATCCATCTCAAATCAGTGCATCAACTCAATCATGAAAAATGATCAATGTCATTATCATCAAAGATCATCACAATATTATAACATATGAGAAAGGCACAGACCAGTTCATACAGAATTAAACTTATAGTGGTTGGCATGAAAATAAATTCATCCATGCGATTGAACAAAAAGAGAAAGATGTGCTCTGAAAATGGTTAAGAATCACTAAAATAGTGAAGAAAATGTATTTGCAATAACACTATACCCTTATCGAATATGTAGCTAAGGAAGTCGGAACTGGAATTCGGTGTAAACAGTTGCACATAAAAGGGTTGCTTTATCTTATTTGTGGCGGTGAATCTTTCTATACTTTTTGTAGACGCATAGGATCTGGAGCAATATTAAAATATGGAACTTTAAGAAGCTAAGTCTAAACGACCTGCCTACTTCCTGCTCCGAGCATCGTAGGGGGCATTCTAACAGACAGCAATAACAAAAGCTATGTAGCCCAAGAAAATAAAATGCAAAAAAAGATGCACAAAGCCAAATGTTAAATTCGCAAAGCATAAAGCGAATGCAGTATAGGCGTTAAAACAAGCCCCAACGCAACCTAGCGTTAGCACATCTAGCTAGCGGAAACCTGTTTTTCCTGTTTCAATTCGTAAAACCTTAGCAGTTTTCATTTGCGTAATAAACCCACACACCCGCACACAAATTTAAAATTAAGCTGTATCTATTTTAGTTCCACTCCTTGCTGGTTTATTTTGGAGGTGGGCAATTTTCTATTAATAAACGCTAGCAGCCTCACTGGCTAGCTACCATAAACAGATAACAACAAAGGAGGATCGCTAGCCTAATCAAATCCTATGTGGCCCTAAAATGTTTCAACTTTACTTACCAAATCCCGTGTGTCTTCCATCAGCCCTTCATAAAGAAAAAAAATCTATTTAACTGTGCTGACGAACGCAAATCCCACCCCTGAGATGGGGAGAAATTTGACTTAGAAACAGTAATGTCTAAATAAATACTACCAAGCAGGATATCAACAAATTACTCCGCCTCTTATGCGCATGTGCGAGCGTAACCTACTTTCATGCGATTGGTGGATCTGGAATGGAGGTCATCGACCCACAGAAACAAAACAGTGGACTCTAATGGAAATGAATGAATGGCCTTATGGCTGTATATTCACAACAATTCCACAAAACTACCCTATTAAACCAATAAACACACATTTATTAATTTAAGAACAGGCAGTCTTCACACTTGATATTTTGCTCTTTGTCAACTTTATTTTGAAATATACATTTCAAAGTAAAATATGCAAACAATACATAACAGAAAATAAATCTTTTATCTCTCACAGTGCACTTTACTCATAGACAAGCTCCCTGTCTTCACTCAATCTGCAATAGATTGCAAACTGAACCATGTGAGAACCACATTCAAGAATACAGTTTTACAATACAGAAAGCTGAGGGGCTGATTGCATATAGATCACTAAAATCTCAAATACAACCAGCTAGAAAGAAAAAGATGAAAACTAATAGAGAACCAGCTGCCTTCCAATATCACAGTACTTTGCAAAAATAATACTCACATTATGGTTTTGTTCCTCTTTTCAGCACTAAACACAGTATCAGCACATAGAGGTGTAGCAGCAACAGAGAAGTGTCAATGCAAAACAAAAGAAACAATTTTTTGACTGAAAAAGGAAGAGAATAGTTTACTGGAAGAACTGTTAGTAAGTAGCTAAGGCTTCCCCATGAGGATTTGTGTGGTTGCATTGATGGCTTGGTTCAGGGAAGGTCCCCGTTACCTCACCTGAATTCTTGCAGCGATGGAGAAAAGGAGAAATCATATTTTTGTACAGGCATGATTGCAAATCTGAATTTATTTTTATCTGTACACAGGAAACTTTAACATTTAGTACCTGAATATTTGGGTGAATCTTTTTTCTTAAAGGAGCTCATCCTCTAGGAGATCATCAACACTTTCTGAGATTGAAGCGGCGTCTGAGGAACAAACAGAAAGCACAACGCTGCAAAGATTTAGTTCTCCATAAAATCATAGCAAAAAAGTGAAAATGGGTTGTAATCTGAGCCACAAAGTGCAGAAGGTTGGTCCGTCAATTCAACAGAGAATCACCGATCTGTGTGACCAAGAAAAGTGAGTCTAAGTACCAAATACTAAAAAGCTTCAAGTACAAAAGGTGCAGTAAGCGCATTAAATTGGTTTACTAAAGCAACATTAACCTATTCTATAGTTATTTTGCCACATGCATTGTGGTAAATACGTATAATAGACAAAAACGCTCACATGAAAACCAAAAAAACAACAACAAAAAAAAACCATGCTTGATCATATTTTTGGCACATCCCGGCATTTCATTTTTGTGCTCCAGTTTATTATAACTGTAATAACATCTCATTCTTTGGATCATTTTGGCTCTTCAACAAAAGCTACTAGTTTCACTGTTGGCGTAAAAGCTCTTGAATGCATTTAGCTTTTTCCCCACAATTCTGAGATAAAAAAGATTGGGAAAAGTAATAATGTTTTGGTAAACTGAACTGCTATAAAATGTTTTCTGAAAAAGAGCCCTTTGAAATTACAGTAGTTTAATCTGCTGGCAAATTATACAGCCGTTAAATGCAAGATTAGCAGCAAAGTAATGTATAAGTACAATATACTTAATAACAATACATCACTGATTTTTTGATTTACTATTTGCATGAATTAACCAAGTTTTTAAGGGTTAACTACTTTGAGAGTGCCATCTATTAAAAAACACAAACACTTCTAGGTAAAAGAATTTCTTGGTCCTCAGTGAAAACACCCACAGCGTGTGACGTGAGGAACTGAACATTTTCCTTTACCTGCGTTTTCAGCGGGTACAGATCTGACATCTGCTAGCATCTGGCCTGTACACAAAGCTCCACATTGCTGTCACCAGTCTTTGCTCATTTGCTCTTGTGGTTTGATTTGACAAACTGTACCCAGTTCGGTTATCGTCTGCTGTGACACATTTGTCTTGAGCTGATTATCCTTTGTGTTTCTCTGTGACTCAGTCAGGTCCATGTAAAGAGTGTTGCTGCTGCTGCTGCAGCTGACACAGTCTCCCAGGAAGCTCTGCTGACTGCAAAAAATCATTTTATCTTCTCTGTCATTATCTCCTGGCTGCCAAATATAGTCAGCACTTAGGAAGGGATTTGAAAGGGTATATGTGCCATCTGCTGTGTTTGGGGTGAGGCAGGAGAAAAAGCTTTCTGAAGTTAAGACATTCTAGGAAGACATTGTCTGTGTTGCTCTGAGGTAACCCAGAAAAACATGATGAGCATGCCAATGAGGAAGAAGAAAAAGCAGGGACAGGGACACAAGAATGTCTGGTGTGAAAGAGAAATGTGGGGGACGACTGAATGATCATTTCAGAGGAGCCTGACTGGGCAAAACTGTGGGCGAACGCAGACGAGGGCCTGAAATTATGCAGCTCCGGGGTCCTCGGGATGTGTGGATAACACATAGAAGATAAAAATGGCTGCTCAGAAGGCCAATCTTCAATTTTTTGCCATTCATCTTCATTGACCCCACACCACAAAAGAATAAAACATGTAAAGGGAGGTACTGTTGTTCAATTAGGCTTTTAAGCCTTTGCTAAACTCACCAGATAAACTGATACAAGACAGGCTGAGCTCTGATGATGCTCCCATCACATCATCCTGAAAAGCAAGAGCAAGACCCATTATTCTTTCAATATAAAAGACATTGTATAAAGCTGCACATTTAAAGGTTTATTGACAAATGAGAATACATTAAAAAAAACAAACTAATTTTTATGTGAAATTCAAAAGGAAAGATAAATTAAGGAAAGAAATTCATGTTATGTTTTGTCACTTCAAATCCAAAATTCAGTGAACACTCCAGACCTGCGGAGGGCGACCGCACGCAAAAAAAAGATGGTGGGGAGCTTCTGCAAGGTCATACAAATCAGAGGAGCAGATCAAATCAATTGGACAGATCAAAAGCAAGATCAAAGAAGCATTTGCTGTTTTAATAATCAAAGGGCAAGAAGGTTTGATGAAAGGCAACGTAACGTATTACAGCTATGTATGTTCCCTCCAAAATATACAAACTAATCAGAAGACGCAACTGTTAGAAAAGCAACTTTAAATGTGAATGATGAATTAAGATTGTATTATCTGTTGGTAGTATTATCTATTTTCTATTGTTTGTATTATCAAGTAATATGTATGCAAATTGGATACAACAATGCATGTATTTTCCATTCATCCTTGAGGTGATCAACCTACTACTCCTGCTGTTACTATTCCATTAGACAGTTACTCAATTAAATCAGAGAACAAGAGGAGTTGAATTGTCCTTTGCGTCCTTCCAATGATTGACCAAGCAGTTTTTCAAGATTGGGCAGAGTTGTGGTCACAAAAAGCATGCACAACTTGACAATGGTAGAGTAAAACTAACTTTCAAGGTCGCATTTGACTTTCAAACCACAATGAAAAGTAAAATCAAAATAAGTGCATATTGTGCTCGATATTAATGTCTAATGATCTGCATGCAAGTATGTTTGGTCTGCCATATTTACCTGTCAATGAAAATTGATGGCTGTGATGATATTTTAGTTAGTAAAATGCTGACATGTGTTCTAGATGGTTTTCAAAATTATCTCAGATTTAGCTATTTGATGCCATTAAATTAAGAGAACATTTCATAAATGTCACCTGTGAATCAGAGCTGGTCCCGCAGATAACTCCATCACAACCATTTCACAGATACAGTTACATATGATTACATTCACCATTGTTCTTACACAGTGTTTTCTGGGACTCACCAGCATTTTCTGTAAACTGTGAGAGTTTTTACCCCCAGTCTTCCCCTTCATCACTTCCTGGAAACTGACAGCATGGCCCAGGCGTATGAGCTCCTCACCAATATCTATTTCCTAGAAATCACAACCGTTTAAATCAACTTTATTGTCAAATAAGCTATACATGCCCGACATACAGCATAGTTGAAATTTCAGAAACACTGTTCTGTTAGGACAGAGAGGAGCCGCTGCGTGTGCACGAGCCACCATCTAGGTTTAAGTGGCAGGATGAGAAACCAAACAACCATAATGAAGGATTAAACGAGCTCTTGCTGACCTTGCCCTGGTTGTTGTCGTAGAGTTTGACACTGGGCCAGGAAGACACGTCAGAGTGAGAGTAGCTGCAGAGTTTGGCCAGCAGAGGTCTCCAGGATGCACAATATGTCAGTCGATCAAAGTCGTCCAGAGCTGCCTCAGTCCATTTATCTCCTGGGAGGAAATACCACAAACAATGCATGATGTGCAGGAGGAAAAACACCATTGAATTTACATCTTCCAGCTAATACAAAGCTGTTTTGATTACATCTTCTAAGTATGGTAAAATTACCTTTTGGTCTGACTCCTGCTAAGCTGCACTCAATAGCTTGGAAAGGCAAGCTGAGGAAGTCACTCCTATTAATGCAGCAAATGGAAGTGCTGTTAAAGCCAAACCTGCAGGATGCACTGACAAACACTCAGCTACACACATACACAAGCAGGTTTGATAATAGATGAAGAGAGCATGTGTTTAGTTTAAAGCCTTGGATTGATCATCTTTGAGATCTTCTGAGATGAATTCTGTGTTGCAGACATTTTAGTCACCTGCACAGAATGGTCACTACAAATGCTGGAGGCGGATTTGTAATATTACTGTCTCCTCCTAAAATCACCCTGTTGTCTTTGGTGCTGGTTTTAAATTGTGTATTTACACAGACAAGAGACATAAAGTCATGTCAGTACGCTCAAAATTAAAAAAATAATAATAATAACAATCCCAGCGAGAGGCCTTTGTTTTTTAGTGTTCATAAAATTTTCAATAAAGAAACTACAGCGCATTTTTATTAAAGGTTTATGGCCAAGTACCATCAACAAGGGGCATGCCACATCCATCAAAGATGTCGAAGAACCCCGAGAGCACCAGGCACGGTTGCCTCCGTGTAACTGCTCTGGAAGTCGGATATTTTCTCTGAGGAAATTCTACTCTGTTCAACATTGAAAGTTGACAGCTGCGGTCCCATCTTCCTACTTTTCTTCTCCTTCTAATTCCCTGTTCTCCCTGAAAGCCGCACCTCACCTTTTCCTCACACAGGTTGATATGTGTGAGAGCAGGCTGCAGACTGGGGAAAGTGTTGGGAAATACTAATATGACCAAGATATAGAAAATATTAAATATTAAAAAGAGAAGAAGAGAAATCAGAAGAGACGGCTTTACCCGACATGACAGAGTTTGTTTTATAAATGTCTGCATGTCCAAAAGTTACTTGGGGAAAAGTTACCTGTAGTCTTGAAATCTGCTAATGCTTCATGCCAGATCAGTATTTTCCCCATTACCTCATGCGGCGGAGGCTGTCTTTGGGCAGCTCCCCATTGTCCCCAAAGTCAACATAATAGAGGTCCACCAGTCCAGAATCTAGCCTGCTGAGAACTCTGGCCCTGTTCCACATCCCGTGATCTCTGTACGGAGCTGCCACAATGTCTCCCATCACGACGGTCTCCACCACGTGTTCCTAAAAAACAGAAAATCAAGTTGACTAAAGAACCAAATGGCCAACTTGCAACTTTAAAATTCAACAGAAAGTTATGAGGTTGGTTGCTACAGTCAAAACCCACTTTTTACATTTTGTTATTGTAATTGTGATTTTAGCAAAACATTTTTTTACCACCTATTTTGACAGCTCTCCCTTTTTAAAGGAGTGGTTTTGTAAAAATGTTGGCGACTCTAAATGTAAAAACAATGTTAGATACAGTGTTGGGAAAGTTCATATTCTACATGAACTAAACATTTAAACATAAATACAAACAAAGAATCTATCTTTGCAAGATATAGTGAAAATGAACATGGTGACTACTACAGGGTATAATGATATTGTTTGTAGAGGATTATTGATGTAGTGTTAAAATTGACTGTATTTTTGTTTGGGTGAGATTGTTAGTGGTGAACTTGTTTTAATTAGTTTTTTATTTGCATATTTTCAGGAAAATGATTGAAGTGGGTGAATGAATTTGGGGGTGGGATTAAATAAGTTTTGGCTCCTTCCCACTCCCTTTCGAAAATGATGAGGATTTTGTTTTCCTCTTATCGTTTGGGGAATATTGTATTGTTTTACTTGTTTTGTTATTTATTTTTAAATTACATGTTCGAAATAAATTAAATAAAATAGAATAAATAAACTAGCTCAAAGTTTAGTTCACACATTTTAAAATGACGTAGTTCAGTTCATAATTACAAAAATTTGAACTAAGTTCACAGTTCCAAAAATGAACTATTTTAGTTCTTTTCTTCAACCACATGTTGCTGCGAGCGATTCTTTTAAATTGGTGTCATAGAACCACAGACAGCACTTATTTTATCGGTTTTATCACTGCAACAATGCATCACATTCCATCTTCATGTCCAATTTTGAATGCTTAATCTCAGACAGTTCAGTCTTAAGTTTGCTTGTTTTTTGTCTTTAATTTAATGTTTAAGAGTGTCTAATTTTTTCTTGATGGCACGCTTTTTGGAAGGCCTTAATTAAGTTTATGAAAGCTGGGCTTTCCGATTTACTCAATGACTGCAGGTCTCCGACAATATACTGCACCACAGATAATGAGATTTGGGTTGACTGTCTTTTGATTTTTTTTTATTTGCTTGCACATACGTTAGAAGGCTACCCCAGCGATTCAGTTCAATGTGCCCTTTCAGGTTTGCCATGGATGTGACTGAAGTGCGGATTTTCTTTTAATATAGTATAAAGTTTGCACAGAAATGTGAGATTTTTTCCATCCCAATCGACCTTGTCATAAAAAAAACATTTAAATGATCACACAACACATCTTGGCTGCTTTGTCGAGTCAAGTTTTGTCTTGAACTACATTCTGCCTCTGTCGCCTCCTCATGCTGCTTCCTGTTTTGATGAAGCATTTGGTGGAACGACGCTGGCGCCTGGTGTTGCCCGATTTGGTGTTTTTCCCGCTACATATTAAAGCCCGTTTACGGTGTGTTTTAGTCGGGTTTTGGCCTGAAATCTGGCACCGTATTGAATGGAAATGAACTGAGAGAGCACGTCGTTCACAGACACCAGAATGAACAAGTTCACAGTAATGTTCATCAGGCAGTAATAGGGTAGGCCCAAAATATGAACACATTCAAGACCTATCGTTCAATGAACGCGTTCAGGCACACCACTGGTTAGATATATATGAATATATAGATACAAACATTTGAAGTAAGTTTCCATGTCAGAATGTAAGGCAGGACACGGGCTGCAACATGACTGTACAAGTGAGTGTGGCAGATGAAGTTTGAAATAAACTCTGAGGAAAAGATGGAACGTGAGGGAATAGCAGTGAAGCACTGGATGTGAAAGAAGACCTGACAGTACAAATTAAGCAAGATAATGATGGTGGGAGTCATGCTTACTGTGGTGCTACTGTTGTAAAATTGGTTCATTTCCTCTGTTAGTTTGTCCAGCAGGAGGGAGCGAACCCCCAGGATCTGGATCCAGAAATGGTTCGGGTTCTCATAGGCAGACACGTACACCTCCAGATGTTCGTCAGGCTGAAAGCTCAGGTCCGGACTGGGAACTGGACAACACAGAGAGAGTTTCAAATATAACATTTAATATTGGTCTTCAATCATCAGTTTATTTAACTGACATTGAATTACAAGGTGTACAATCTAAAATGTTTGGAGTCAAAGTTCTGAACTACTCAAGGTGGCGTGGAAAATATACCTTAATAAACATCATGACGTTCTTAGAATATCGTCTTACTTTCAAATTTGGACACTTCAGAGAGACTGTCTGTGGAGACGCTCTCTTCCTCTTCACCTCTGCCATCATTTGTGTGGGTACTTGTCAGCTCCTCTGTCAGCTCGTCTGGCTGCCCCGTGGTCCTGTTGGCATGGATGAGCCCATTTTTCTCCGTCTGACTGCTGGGGATGTTGTTGTTGTTGTTCAAGCCCGCTGGCGTGTGGCTTTCTGTGACCTCGGGGCCGTGGCTCACAGCGGGGTGGCCACGTTTCTGTCGCTGGGCAGACGACTCAAAGATCTTTGTCCTCACAATCATGTCCTCCTTCACCTTTTCTACAATACGCTCCTGCACATGTAATTATACTTATATTTAATAGGTGTGGAAATATAAGAACATGCCATAAACCCAAAGGATTGCCTTTTACTCACTTTGGCCTGTTTTACCTCCTCCCTGGTCCCTTTAATTGTCACAGTCCCCTTTGCACCTGGGTTTTGTGTCCTTTCTTTGGAACAAGAAACTTTGGCCCCCGTGGTTCTGGTTATCAGTTTTAATCCCTCTCCTCCACGGCCTGAAACACCCAAATAAAAGAAAGATCTGTGTTTGTGCTGAACTAGAGAGTAGAATGAATAAACCCTACAGTTACCGATTATGCGCCCAAACGCAGCCTGGGGGACCTCCAAAACCTCCACCACTGGTTCACAGTCGATGGCCAGATTCTCCAGGACACAACGAGCCAACAACACCTGCTCCTTGGACCCGTGCAGCTGGAAACACACATTCTGGCATTCCGACTCCCCTCCATCGGAGGAAATCCTCACATGAGCACCGGATTTCTGGGTCACCTGAAATAAAACGAGCCAGAGGGAATTTTGTTTGTGTCTGCTGGAGTACAGTATTTCAAAATAAGTAATTCTTCCAATATCTTCTTTTTCTTTCACACAAAGATGTAGGAGCATTGACAGATACTGTAGCACAGGAGTCAGTTTTCCAATGAAAAGATATTTTCTGGAAGAAAATGACTCACCGCATCCAAAAACTTGGCTTGGGATCTTGAGATGTTCCTATAAACCTCTAAAGGAAGCGTCATCTTCGACACCTCGGTACCAGATCCTTGACCTGCTCGTGACAGCATAGATCAACCCTGATCACAAACTCACGGCAGATAGCGTGGCAATCATTGAGCCCTCTCGGTAGCACTCACTGGTTTTGGTGCTGCTCATATGCCGATAGACGATGTAGCCCACCGTGGCACCGACAGAGAGCCCTGCGGCCAGAGCCACCATTTTACCTGAGGTCAGGGTGCTTTTGTGACCATCCTTCACGGCATCCATGATATGACGTGCACCCACTGGAATGCTCCACCTGAACACAAAAATATTCCATCAGTCTTCATTTGACAGCTCGCCTCTGTAACGATGTTACAGTTTCCCTGCAAATGTTGGTACATTTTAACTCAGCAAGACTCTAGAAATATATTCACAACACTTTAAAAGCTGCAATTTGAAAATGTGAGGGTAACGGTGATGCTTGAGCTAGTTTCGCGTATGACCATCGTGGTCGATTGGTTTGATGAGCTTCATGCAGCAAACAAAGCAGCGTAAGCCAGCCAGAATTCAAAACACATGCTGGGCTTTTAAACATTTTCATTTGAGATTCTATCCTGTAAATAGCTGAGCCATCATCTTCCAAATAAAAGATCTCAATCAACTGATTGTGACATATAAAAACTAAAAGATGAATGGATTTCACACTTTCACAATTAATTGTGTTTGGGAGGTGACTGGTCTGTGCAACCTCATATCCAAAACTGTTAGATCTACTGCTGCAGCTGTCTTTGGTTCCCAACTAGTTTAAAATACATCATGTGACCTGGTGAACTGTCCTGTAGTCTGTTTAATAATGATTTTGTAATCTGCATCACTTCTGACAGCTCAAAGGCAGTGGTGAATATAGTTTTACTGGAAATGCATCTGTTTATTTAGGACTATTAAAAAACAACCACTATTTATATTGACCATTTTCCAAGCAGCTAGCAGCCACACAGGCAACAAATCTTCTCCTAAATGCTTAAACATTTAGGACTGCATCAGCCTTGATCAACTGACGTTCAGCAAAATACAGAAAACTGCCGCACACTGCACACCACACTTGGGCAACCTCCAGCCGTTGCAACGTTTGACATTTTAGTCAACACCTGCATCCATGTCTTCGCCATACAGCTATAGCCAACATCTCAGACACAGAAACAGAATATCACCAGAGGTAAGCCAAATGTGAGGACCTGTGAGACCAAGCAGAAGCAAGGAGGACACAACAGCACCATGCAAGGACATGTCTCACTGGGAGAAGAAGGCTCTGGGAGGATAGTTGAGAAACACATGGGAATTGGACACCCCCACATCCATCTTGTGACACTAATGTACAAGTCTTGAATCCAGGTCTGTTCTTTTATGTTTATATCCAAGTTCAACACTACACACATAAATAGAGGAAAAAGAAAGGATAAACTTTCCAAGTCATAACATAAATGCTTTCCCATTTTTCGAGTCCCCACATTGGAAGGTGTGCTGGTAGCAGGAGAGGTGCCAGGACACCTTTGGAGCACTGCCGAGGTACTCTTGAGCAGGACAATGAAATCCTAATTGATTTGGTCTTCTCAAAATCTGATATTTAAAGTTCTCAAATGATTCAAATACATTTACTTCCTGGGCATTAACACATAGGGACTTGTGAGAAAGCAATCTGAATCACAAAATGTGACTACCAGGTCTTAACCAGGTGTTTTTCAATCGTCATCCTTATTTTGGTGGTGTTAACGCTTAATTTCCTTTCAGTTTGGCTTGCAATGAAGTCGAATTTATTTGTTTATTTGTACAAGTAAATCAGTCTAATCTATACTTACTATACTCTCTCTCTGTATACACACACACACGTATAAACACACACACACGTATAAACACACACACACACACACACACACACACACACACACACACACACACACACACACACACACACACACACACACACACACACACACACATTTATTTCTTGACGGAACAGCACAAACAGCATCTGTGACCAAATATGTTATTTAAATTGGGGGGGAAAAGTAAACAAATTCTTGCAAGGACGAAAACTTACTCAGATACATCATGTGTTTTTAATTCCTGTCATTTTTAGTGAGTCTTGAACGCATCTGTCCGACTAGCCAAATAACCTTGGCTTTTCCCGATGTCTTATGAATGTCATTCTGAACAACTTCGCTATCAACACTCTCAGATGTCAGTATTTGAAACCATCACGATGTGTTTTATTTCTGGAGAAGCGATGAATACAATTGCAAACGCATACTCTCCACCGGGCTATTCAAGCTAACACTAGCTTAATGCTAGTGGATAGATTCAGGCCAGACTTTAGCTCGAAAAGTACCCAATGACACTTCTGTAGCTGGAAAAAACATTGTCCATACAGGCTCACCTCTTTAAAAGTGAAAATAATTTAACAGGTGTGGGAGGGAAAGCATAGTATCATGTATGACACTTACAGACCTTGACTCTGTAGAATGGTTCAGCAACACCTGTGAAGTTCCCTGAATTAAACTGCATTATACCGGAAATATTAAATAATAAATATATATCTATAAAAATATGAAAACAGAATGAAATGTGATTTTATTTGGACATAATTAAAAGGGTTTTCGTAAAAAAAAAATACATTTGTGAATCACAGAAATTTACCCATAAAAGAAAGAAAATGTTTTATCTTACTTTGAAAGATTAACCGGAAGTTCTCACATTCTTTGGGAGCGTAATTATGGCGCATATTACTTCACACATTGCATCCCATTTACAGATTAATCATCTTAACTTTAAGATTAATCGTCAGATGTTTCAAAATACATTACATTTATCACAGGCATCTACTCAAATTGTATATGAACGTTTGAACAGAAACTGGCTACAAAATAAACAAATCAAAATATAATATTGTATAATATTATTCAAAATATAAATATAAAAAAATGGAGCCACTTTAATTTTTTTTAGCACTATGTGTCCATGCAAATATAAAATACTCCCAGAGACAATATACTTCTGGTATTTTTAATTTGAAACACAACTAAAACTGGGATGCAAATTTGTTCATGTTTAATGTTTAGTTCCACTTAAGCATCTACAGTTTGCATGCCAATAAAAAAAACATGACATCATAAATAATAGTGATTTTGTTTATTTGTAACATAATCAATACACAATCAATTTTGTCAAAATGCCCTAAACAGACACTAAAAAAAAAAAAAAAGTACAAAATATACAATTAAGAATTTTGGTAACATACACCACAGTCATTAAGTCCCCACAAGAGCCTGCACATCAGCTGGTAGAGGCCCTTGCATGTGCTATCGTTTGTAAAATACCTAGCATCAAGTCTGCTGGTTGTACCAGTCACCTGGCAACGTACAGTGTTGAAGAAAAAAACTTCAATTTGTGGCAAGACCAGAACAGGTAACAGCACTGAACCAAGATGAGAATACATGACAGCATTCTTGTGCAGACTAGTCCGTAAAGTACAAAACATGAACACCTTCCATTGTCTACATATTCTGTTGCATTGTTTGTTCAAAACCCTCATTATCAGGTTTGATTATCATGAGTGCTTAAGTGCCATTGAACCATAATTGCAAGGATTGTGCTTTTGCACCGTTTTACACATCTATACTGCTTGTAACAGAGTCTTCTTTTTAACAGTATTTTAAACAAATTAAACAAATACTGCTGCATGACATAATGAAAACATATTTTTTAGGTTGATGTCATTTAAAAAAAACAAACCTGAACATGAGTATCAACTTCAACTTAAAATGTCATAAAACCCGTGTGATTAAGAAATAAGAAAAGGTAACTTTAATGATTTCAAATAAAAAGAACTTGATCATTTTAATGTTCTGTGACATTTTTAAAGCTCAATGAGTGGAAGATATTTCAGAACTAAATTAAAGAAAACAGATCAGTGACTTTAACCAAAATAATTAGCACTGTTTTGGTGATCAATTCTCAGAAATAATGACAGTTACCCCACAATATTGGTGACTTAGAGTGAACTTGATTATCATTTTTGATAGGTGACAGCTCAGCGGTTTCTCAGCATCTGTACACAGTAAGTGTGTTTTGGGTATAACATTTAATTTCCTACAGTAAACATTGTGAGATATTATTCAAATCGGACTTGATTCTCATATAAAGACAATACAAATCCCCGACATGTACGTTAAATAAATTCAATCACGACATGTATTTGGTGAAAGATTCAGTATAATTCAAACGAAGGCAGCACAAAGTTAATCTGACTGAACAACGTCACTTGAGGATAATCTCTAAAACATGCTGGCACAAGATATAGAAAATCTGGAGAGAAAATCTGCAGCTGCAGCTGCTCCACTATTCAATCGTTCTACCCAAAAAGTGAAGAGTATCCTGAGCTTCTGTCTGAAACAGGCAGACAGGCTGAAGAAGAAGGCAACTGAATGATATGAAGCACCTTTCACAGACCACCGGTATGCAATTTCCACACCAGAACATGAAATAACTTACATTTTTGGATAAATTCACCATCCATCCAACCATGTGGCTTCGAACAAGCATGCCGGCACATTCTAGACTAATGTATATTGAGCAGAGAAATACCGTTTCTTTACGCATAAAAGCAGATTAGCCACATCACCGTTAACATGTATAATAACTAAAATAAAGATTTGATACAAGATGCATTAAATATGAACCATGAATCACTGTCTTCCAGGTTAGTGTTGTATTTATGTTTATGCATTTGAATGTTTAACACAAAAACTTAAGCTAACTGTTTTTTTCCATCTTAAAAACAATCCCAATTTTAAACTGTAATTATCTCCACTATTTTCCAGATTGGAGGGAAAAAAAGCAGAAAATCTTCACATGGAGATAATCAAATCTCTATTGGACAGGGCGGTTGTAATGTCGCTTATCAGTTTTTTTTTTCCAGAGATGCATTTAAATCTTTCCTGTGGAAATCTTAAGTGACCAAACATCTTGTTAAAACAAAGCCCCAAGATGTTCAATATTAAACACATTTTTTTTCTTTTCAAATCAATTTATTGTGTATAAGAATAATTCTTAACTGGGAAAAATGTATCCAAATTCCAAAAAGGCAGGTAAAAGGTTTGTGTAAAACTATTTGTATCATTGTTTATACCATTGTTTTTTTCTTCTTAAAACTACCTTCAATGTTAGCTCCAATGAACAAACAGGCCAATATCATAATGCCAATCTTTATAAAAAGATTGATGTCTGAAAAGTAGTTGGGATGGGTACCAGAGATATAATATTATTATTAGACATTGAACAGCATTTCAATATTGAGGAATAATTTAACTTTACAACACAGCCAAAGGTAATTCATTTACCAACTGCTGCTGAGTAAGAAACAAAGGTAATCTTTCAAGCCATTTAACAAGCCAGTAGTAAAGTGAGCAGCCAGTGTGGCTACTCTTCCGGGTGCACTCCTAATGTGTTATTGAAAAAACGGTTTGGATAAATCAAAGACTGCAGAAAGCTGATTGATTGAGAAACTAGGAGAAAGATAAAAATACAGCTTGGAAGGGAGATAGCAGTGTCGACTACAGCGACAGCATCGCGATAATTGTTAAACATTTAAAAAAGAAAAAAAGGACATGACTTGAACACTTTAAAGTTAATGGAAGAAAAACTGAAGATATGGTTGAAAAGGTTAACTCCTGGTGGCCAATTTTGCTGTAGATTAGAAAAGATTGTATGGGCGTCGCCAAGAAAACAGCACATTAAGTTGTTTTATTTTTCTATGAAAATTACCAATGAATTTAATAGTGAACAAGTAGTGTTCTGGAGGTTTTGTTTTTTTGAAAACATTGAATATTAAACAAAATAAACTAATGTGACAACATAAAATAATACACCGTATCTCCAATAATTTAAGATTGAGTTGCTCTGTACATCAATGGGGTTTAACTGTTTGGGATGAGGACCATTCCAGGAATGATAGTTAGCATGCAAAAAATTCTTAAAGCTGGAGAAGAGAAGTGATAAATACTTTCACAAAACATTTCCATGCCTTTAAAATTAAAAATAAATAAATATATGATGGGTCTTTTTTTTTTTTGTTCCTTTATTGTTGTTATCTAATCATTTAATGTGATTGATTTGAAACTTTTTGCTGCCATTCAGATAAACGTTACTTTCGGAAAGTAGCCCCAGGGGCTTAAAGCACTGTGATATGAAGACTCCCTTTGTTACATTTGGTAGAGCGCCCTCTGCTGGGCTGAAGTGTTGGAGGTGGACTGGCCCACGTCCAATTTTCAGGACCGACTCGAAACAGACATCAGAATGGAGAGTTCATACCCAGTTTTGTCTCAAACTGCAGCTTCTGTCTCTTCTGGTAGCGAACGCGCACCCTAAAGGGACCAATGGGATCAAATTAGAGCTCTCAATTAATTGCGCTCCCTGCTGCTTAAATATAAACAGTTTGCTATTGTCAGTTTACCACAAATACTTATGCATTTTAGCTTGGTCTTGTGGCTGCTTTCATACCTTATTTCATGGAGTTTCACCACTTCATTGAGCACGACCACCAGCATTAGGGACAGAGACACCAATAGCCAGGCCAGCAGGGGTATTTCACCCAGGCCAAATGGCAGGAGGCTGTCGTGGTCACGCCATAACTGGTAATCTACCATAGCCTGGAAAATCTGGGAACACAGTCTGGAAAACAGAAAAGCCCAAGAATCGGTCTTTGTGACAGGTTTTTTTTTTTTTTTTTTTGTAAAGGGGAAAAGAAATGGAGAAAAGCAGACCTACGACATTTTTACGTGTACAAAGGAGAGGATCACCAGGAGAAAATAACCAATTATTTTTAATAACGTGTACACAGAGCCTGGACGTGGAGGTACTCCCATATAAATGTGATGGTCTGAGCAAGTGACTTACACAACAGGCACACTCAAACACCACCAGCTATTACTGAATGGACTTTTTCTCCATAGAGGCTGAGAGCGGTGGATATAGCTGAGAGAGATCACCACTGCAGGAAAAAAAAAAAAAAAAAAAAAAGGGCAGGATTTAGGCAACATCTGACATTTAAATGATGAAGGAAAACAGATGATCTGAAGGCTTCCCTACCCATGTGTAAGGCAAGAAACCCTGCCATAACCTTCTGAGTCAGTAGCAGGCCATTTGACAGTTCACCGAACCATTGAGGAGCATTTGCTGAAGAGCTACATTCACAAAAAACAAAGATCAATCAGAGACAAAGAACTTGTGATGGGTCTAAACATCAGGTCAGCACATCTCCTACCTGGCCGTGAATATGTGAAAGCAGGTGAAGGTGGTGTTGTCAGCTGAAATGAAGCTGCTTCTCCTTTGACAGACTTCCTGTAGCGTGAAGCCAAAGGCCAACAGGTAGGCACTGACTGTCAGGGCAAATTTCAACAGGAAGCAGCCAAGGAAGTAGTTCTGGGTCTGCTCAAAAACACAGAGGAGTCTTTTTATGATTTCCTGGGGTCACACTTGTGAATGGGAACAACTTCAGTGGCTTTTGAACGTATGAAAGTAGAATATCGGCTTGTCGTCTGGTCCTACCTTCCTTGGTATTGCATTCAAGTTCTTCCCTGTTGCAACAGTCATGGCTGTGGTGTCTGGTGGCTTTCCCAAAAGGGACACACTGTAAAGATCGCAGTCAGACAATGAGTCCAGAGTCCAGTATTACAGGGCTGCAGTGGATATACGTGTGCATACCTTAGCAGCGGACAGGTGAAGCATGATAGCCACAAGATGTCGGTGGTGGTAATGGGAGGAGGAAGTTGAACTAGACAGGCCAAGAACTGCAGACAAATACTTTAATTTTTTTCAACTCAGTGTTAACATCTATCATCTAGTGTAGTATCGGTTTTGATCATTTGCTTTCACCTGAATGATGACCAGACTTAGCTGACACTGCAGGAGGAAAAGGAAGCACTTGCGAATGCTGTAGGTAGTGTGTCGAGCCTGGAATGGGTTCCAGCAAAGACAAATTCACCAACCATTCAACCATTTCACAGGCTGCCAAGCGTGTCTGCCTCTGTCTAACCTGCTCGATGAGCTTGACCATGCTGACACTGTCTCCTTGGTGGAAGATGACAGAACAGCCGAGGCTATTGAGCTGTCCAGAGAGCCTCAGAGGAGTAAGGCCTTCAGTGTCTCCATTAAACCCTCCTCCGGTGGCATAGCCAAAGGTTTCCCATGAACACTGGGATGGGTACAGAGGATCAAGGGCAATGCTGTGGAGAAAACGTTACGCAGTGTTACGTTGGTGCTTTTGAGTTGGACCCAGCCTGGTTAAAGACTACCATAAATATTCAGGACAAGCAGTCCAGGTGTCTATAGACATTTTAAAGAGAATAACATTTTCTCACTTGCCAAGAGATTTCCATTAATCGGCACTTAACTGAGGAAAATGAAATTTCATCTCTACGGTGTGGGTGTCATTATACCAAGAACACTGTAGCTGCTCAGGTATTACAGCAGAATGTGCGCTCAGCAAAATGGCATTTTAAAGAACATAAATAGAACAATCGAGGACAATTGTCCTTTGATTAGCCAAATGTTGATCCAACTGCAAAATTATCCTTAATACTCTTCAATATTTAAGGAATGGTTCAATCAGGCCGGAATGTCCATCTGACTTTAACTTCTTAATTTAAAAATCAATCAACTGACTATGTATAAACACAGATGTGTACAGACCTGACATCACTTTGTAAAAACAGACGACTGTTGCGGAAATTGGCTGAGCTTCCCAGACAGCATGTTACCTCCCTGTTCTCCTGCATGATCTTCATCATCTCACACATGGCTTTAAATAATTAAAAAGAAAAAAGAAAACAGTCAATGGTCAACACCATTCTACACCAGGAGAGAACACAACTCTGTTCTTATTTACTGGTTATAAAATATTCCTAGAAGAGGATAAGAAAAAATTAAGTAAAATACTGACTGTCAGGAGTGCAGTCAGTGAAGAGAGGTACCAAAAGAGGTACATTATCAATGTTCTTCAAATGAGGCCGAACCTGATGAATACCACGAGGTAGTTTGGCCTAAGAAAGAGCAAGGAACTGGTTGCAGTAAGCAGAAATAAGAAATATTCTACTTAATAATACATATGGTATATAGGTGACTCTATATTGTATAGCTAATCGGTGACCAAATGGGACAAAATAGCTAATAACAAAAATAAATGGTGCAGTTACCCTGTTGCAGTCCTCCAGAAAGCTTGGCACATCGCTGTCTGTGGGCTGGAAACTAGCCATGTCAGAGTGTGCTTCCTCCTCTGGCAGCAGTGGACCTTCAGCTTCATCTCGAGAATCTACGTTAAGCACAGAGACAACAATGGTGAGTTCTAAAGCAGCCCCTACAGCATTCTAGTAGTTATGTTTGGTCCTCAACTCACACCTTTACAGTAAAAGTACTTCACCATGTTTACTTCTGTTCATCTGGTAGTAAAATTCGAGTTGGTGTGACGAAATGGAGCATTAAATAAATAAAAGAAATAAATTTGCATCTTGGTGCTTCACAGAGGCAGAAACCCAGAGCCTGAACCCTGAGGTAAGCACAGAGGCAAGGAAAAACTCCCTTTTAACAGGAAGAAACATTGAGCAGGATCAGGCTTACAAGGAGGAACCATCGAACGTATATTGAGAGGTCAACTGGCTAATGGTCGATTCATTCCCAATGATTTTCCAGGCGCAGTGCTAATATGGCTGGACTAACGTAACCTTGATTCAAGAACAGCAGTTGCAGAGAACAGCTAAGCTCATGTCTGTGAATACAAATTTCAAACAGCTCTGCAAATAGCTTGTACAAATATCAGCAGGCACCTTGGTTCAGCTCTTCATGCAGAGATCCCTGACTGGGGCTGGATGGAGCTCCATCACAGGGACTGTCTCCATTTGGAGTTAAAGAGATGTGACAGTTCCAGCCCGTCTCCAAACCCATTTTCTCTGCAAAAACCTACAAATACACAAATTTCATTATTTACTGTAAATAAGTCACAATTTTCATGTGCTAGTGCTGCCATCATAATTTTATACCAGTTAGTTTTTGCTTTTTTTTTTTTTTTTTACATTATTAAACATTTATAATGCACAACAAGTGGTTAACAAGCGTATCAGCCACAACAAGAATGGCATCAGAGTTGGACAACAGACATATGTAGAGTCAGAAAATTAAAAAAGTGTAATCAGCAGACATATCAAATATTAATATTTGATACTATTAGCATGTTTCTAGGCATTTACCTTGCTGCGGAGCTCATCCTCCATAGAAAAATAAACAAATCGAATACACGCGGTCACCAGGGCATCGATGAGCCGCACTGTGTCTAGCCTTGCCTGGAACTGGGATGACACCATTCCCATAAAAATCTGCCCACTGAGGGCCTGTACACAGTCCTCACGTTCCACACCTTCTCCTATGCCCTCTGTGGATATTATGGAGGACAAGTAATGGAAAATTTACTTAAAATTTGCTATTGAGCGGAGATTCTTTGCAGTTTTAAGAGTTAGTAGTACCATCAGAACTCCAGCTGTTTCTGCATGAGCTGTGTTTGATGGGAGTGGTGGAGGGCAGCTCCACTCCAGTGAACAAGCATGGACCAGGAGCCAGCTCCACACACTTTCCATTCAGTTGGCTAGACAAGGACACCTGCATGGGTTTGTAGGCGAATGCTGAGCAGTAACCTGACAGACAGGCTCGCTGGTAGAAATCCAGAACCTTCTTTCTGTAACAGGAGATGTAGCAAGTGATGAAAAAAAGGGAACTCAAATGGAAAGACTGACATAAATATGGATGGTGTGTAACTATTCCTGCACCTGTCTGAGCCTGAGAGGGGATAGATATCTGTTCCATCCCAGAAGTCAGAGCAGGCCTCCAAAATCAGGTCAGCTGAGCCGTGTGACAGCATCTGGACATAATCTATTAGAGAAACCAAGGAAGTCAGAGCTGTAACTCCACAAAATGTTTATCTGGATTATGGGCCATTACTGATATGATTAAGTCACCAGTTAAATCTAAGTCCATATCCTATCTCTAAGTCGAGGCTGAACTTTCCGTAAGTATATCCACACCAGTGTAAAAATTATAATAATAAAGATGAATATGACAGAGGTTTAGTAAGTTTATGCAAATACTTAAAGACGAGCTAGTATTTCACATATTCAAAGACATCTTGAAATGTGTATTACAATAAATAAAATTAAATAAATTCACAAAGTCAAGAATGTATAGACTCACTGGATGAAGAGTCTCGTACAAACAGTGAGATGAGGTGGGAGATGGGAGACTGGCGTTTGGTGAAGCAGTGAAGGTGACGGGAGGTGAATTCCTTGGCTTTCTCGCCTGATGGTAGCTGGTAGAGGGCCAGATGGTTCTCCTGTTTAAAGAGCTCACGTGCTCCGGGGGTGAATCCTGAACCAAATGTGCACAACAAAAAGGATTATTGTCCATTAATATTTAATAGGTTCCCTTTGGTTTTTCCTGCTGTGGTCCTCAGAGATATTTGATGACATTTACAAAAAAAAATTTTAAATGCTTGTGGTATAAGGAAAAATATTCCACACATTAAAAAATAGGCATGATATTTAATAGTTTTATCAGAGAAAGTAAATTACAAAATGCTTGATTAGCTTTAAAACCCAATCAGATCCACTAATCCCACCTAAAAATGCAGTTTTCCCCTTTACTTGGAAATGTTGGCTTTTTCTAAAGTAATTGTATGCGAGATAATTATTGACGCCCTACTGGACATTTACCACACCCGCCTCACCCGCAAAGCCACCAGTATTGCAGGTGGCCCCACCCACCGATCTCATAGCCTGCTACCGAGGGATAAGACTGCAGAGTCTCCGGGCCAAAACCAGTAGGCTCAAAGACAGCTTCTTCCACCAGGCAGTGAGGATGCTCAACTCCCCGCCTGCTCTGCCCCCACCCCCCACCCCCGACCCAACCCCCACCACTGACTCTGGGCCACAGACTCTGCACACACACACACACACTGCTATTACTGTTCAAATATCTCATTACTGTCGAGACATGTATATACGTTCGTATACCACACAGTTTAAACTGTATATTTTTAATTGTATTTTTTTTTGTTTAGCTTAGTTAAGAGTAGTTTAGTTTAGTCATAGTAGTTTTATTATTTATTTATTACTTTACTGCACCATAAGTCAGAGAGGACTGCAATTTAATTTATGCTGTATGTCGTGCAAGTATAGCATATGTGACATTAAAGATAACTTTGACTTTGACTTGGACAAACAAAAACAACTGACCTATTAGCCTGGAGAGCTCACAAAGACCCCACGGGACATAAACCGGTAACACGGTGCCATGGCTTTCCTGCAGAGCTAGGTTGGACAGGTGGTCAGAGAAGCGACATAGCTGCTGCGTCACACTAGCGTTGCACAGGTTTAGCATGATGTTGAGTCCTAGGGGCTTAAGAGATGGCAGGTGGCACTGCCAGGAAAGGTCATCGAACTGGATACTGGTTGGATTCTGCTGGTCCTGTGACAGGCTAAGCATCTCTAGATGGTAGTCACACACATAGTCCTCAGCCTCTCCCTCTAAGCAGCCCATGGTAAAGTCCTAAACATGCAATATGGGGCAGAAAACACTTGGTGTCATTCAAACATTGCTCCACAGCACAAAATTCTTTCAACTCACTGAAGAATTTTACAACGTGCCCACTGCCGGACATCCATTTAGATGTTGCTGTGCTTTCAATGAATCTATCTAATGAGACTGATGGAATATTCACTGGATTCCAATTCCTCAGACAATCAGTGATAACGTGACAACATTTTCCTTAACAACCCTGTCTTTATGTGATGCCGTAGTTTTATAGTTCACCGCACAAAGTTTTGAAATTTGGGACAGCCGCAGGAAGAATGAACATTGCTTAACCAACAGTCTGTTGACTTTTTTTCTTTAGTTTATTAATAACAGGTTCACAATAACTGTGCTCCATTATCTAAAATATTTTCTTCCAGCTGTTTAAGACAGATTCAGATTCAGACAAATAAGTATAATACAATGGTTTTACCTGTGTTTGGTCATCCTCGCCTCCCTCGGTGTCATGGCTGAAACTCACATTGGATCCAGAGTGGTGTTTAGTGCGAGTGTGTGCAGGCTGGCAGGGACGCACAGGTCGAAGATCAGAAGAGCGAGCTGTGTCCCGTGATGTTTCACTGGGCTCCGCTGTCTCTCCCAGCCGAGTGGATGACTCTGTAGTAAAACAGAGCAAGGCCTCCCCCTCCTGGGCCTGTATACCAGTCAGAAATCATCACAGTACAGTATTAACATCAGCTGATTAATTATTCTATCAGCTGGTGAAAGACATTTTTTATTAAAACTAATTAAATGCACACAACCCCATGAACTAAATCCAACATCTTCACAGACTACACACCTCTTGCCTGTCATCATCCATCTCCATTTTGCAGTAGGAATTTACAGACAGGTCATCTCCAAGATCATCTTGGCTGTTGTGAGGAGGTTCTACACGCCCACTGAAGAACAACACAGTCTCTGGGCTGGGGTTGGGCCACGACAGAATGCCCTGCTTGTCCACACAACACAGCACCTGCACAAAATGTTTAGATTACACAGAACTCTTCAAATTATCAACTGGATTGGAATCAACAAAACTGGAACCTGTAAACGTTCTCTCAACCAAATACAATTGAAACATGTGACCCATCCTTCACTTGTAAGCAATTAGGTGGTTGGCCAATGTTTGAGAGTCACCAAAAGCAAAACTTGAATTCAAATTTTTTCTAACAATGCAGGGGTGCAATTTTGTTTTTAGCACACCAGCAATCTTCCAGTCCCAAACTCTTGTTTAGGGGCACATGCATGACACCAAGTTAATAACTGACTGCATGTAGCTAGATATGCTTAAAGCAACATGCCTGGTGGTTATTAATATGGTGTCATGCATGTGCCCCTAAACAAAAGTTTGGGACTGGAAGATTTCTGGTTTATTACAAAATTCTACCAGTGAATTGTTTAAAAAAAAAAACTACAATTAAGGTTTTTCTATTTCCTGTTGATGATCTTTCATGCATGTTGGATTCAGGATGTATACTGCTTACCTGCACACGCAATTGGATTCTGGATATGAGTCTAGTTTTCAGTAAACATTGACAATGAATATGATAGGTCACTGAGTCCTGTCTTACTCACAGTTACAGATCCCAGAGTGTGTAACAGACTGGACGTATAACAGAGCGTCTCAGAGCGTCCCTTCAGGATGGCAACCAGGTGTCTCCAAACACACCGGAACATCTCCTGCACACATGAGTAGGTGTACAGACAGACACTTTTAGATCGGTAAAAATAAATTAATTAAAAAAAAATCCATTAGTATATGTCAATATTGTGCATGTAAACTATTTTGATGAAATCCCGAAGTGAGAGACATGACTGAGTGAAAGAGTAATTAAAAAAAAATTGAGCTAAGGGATACACATCAAGCTACCAACTAAACATGTGCCCAAAATCATGCCTGGAGTCATAAGAGTACCACAAAAAGGATTGGTTGTAAAGTGATATATCAAAACGATTAAATTTTTTTTTTAAAAAAAAGGTTTTAAAGTGCAAAAAGAGTCTTTGATTTGCTTTCCATTTTCTGAATCTATCACTTCGAATGGACCTATTTACAACTGGTCATCACGGATGGAACAAAGCAACAGAACGAGTAACATCTAAAATTTTTTTTACACATCTGGGTTTAAACCTGATAACAGGCAGAGACACACAGGAGAGAACAGAGCATAAGAGGGAAATACAACCGTAAACATTGTTCTCTCAATAATGAAATATGCTGAATCAGTTCTTATGAGTCTAATGATCTGACTTTTTCAGGGTTGTGAATTTGAATAGATCTAGTCATGTTAAAGTTACATCTTTAATGTAGAGTTAGCCATATTTTATTTAATTAAACATATAAGGGTTTAGTAGAATGCATGCTATATATCTGTACAAAAAATCGCTGATAAAAAAAAAATTTAAAAATAGATAACTACTGAAATTTACTAAACAAGCCTAGTCATTCCAGCATTGTCGGTGGTGTAATGACATTCAGCATTCAGTGAAAAAATCAATAGGCATCGGCTGTAAATCATCAAGAGACTGAACATGATGTCAAAAGTGTGACTGTAGGTCAAGGAAAATGTAACTGCAGTTTAGAAAACATGTGGTGAAATTATCCTGAGATGGAGAGAAAGACCTCAGCTTTAAATTAAAACGATTTCATAAGTCTCCTTGAACACCTGAAATGAAACAAAATTACCCATAACCATTTTTTTCCAGGTTTAATGGCACTTACCACTGGTAATTAACGTGCATCCAGTTATGCTTACTACATCTTAAAGTAATCGGTATCCGTGAGAGTTGTTATTGTATTTCAGATTGCATATCCAAATAACTTTGACATCCCACACTACCATGTGACATTGCAAAAAATATATACTCTACTCATTGGTACAGTTACTACAAGCAACTAAATAATTTCCAGCTTTTTGAAAGGATTATTTGATAAATCAAAATTTGAATCATTATTTAATGTGAAGACATTCTGATTCAAACAAAAAAAAAGATCCTAACTGAACAAAGGTAAAAGAGATAAACATACTACCGTACTCTGGGATTTTAGATGATGAAAATCAGATGCATCATTCACCATCAATTTATAACAAACTTTTTAAATAAATAGAATAAGAAATTCTTGATCACTTGACAGAGAGCAAATCAGGAAGTGTGAACGAAAAAAAATATTCTCGCAATTTAGTGTATTTTGAACTTGGTATTATTGGTACTTATGCCAAAGATGTAATTTCAGAAAAACATATATAAAACTTGTTTTATTCTGTTGTCCGCTTGAACAAAACAAGTGGACAACACAATCACTACAGCAATGGAGGAAAATCATTGAGTTTGGTCATGGTCTGTGAGATGCTTTGGAAACAGAGTTCTAATCCCTAATGTTGAAGTAATGCATCACTGGACACATTAAGAGCATGATCTTTTATCCAAAGCTGTTCAGTTAAGATATGTGTCCTGATATTTCACAGAAAGTATGACCAAATCCAAAAAGAGAAAACTTAACATGTGTGAAATTAAAAAAGCAAGGCGAATCAATGTTTGCATCTCAAGAAAATAAATAAATTGAGGATTTTAGGTGATCTGGTCTGAAACACGCCCATTAATCTAATATATGATGGACACTGAGGCTGACAGGGCAGGGTTGGGAGGGTGATGAGAGCTGGGTTCACAGAAAGGGGTTCCAAGAAGGGGGTTGCAGAGGAGCGAGGTCAACAAGCAAGTGAAGACAAGCAAAATCGGATGGTGAGAACAAGGGGAACTGGGGAGCGAGACAGGAAGAGGTTATACCTGAGGGGAAACCACTTCGGTGTAGCTGCTTAGAGTGTCCTCAGAGAATTTAGCAAGCTGGGGCAAGAGGAAAGTCCAGTTAAAACACAGAGGGAGACCTTTCATACATCTCCTCTGTGTGTGTGTGTGTGTGTGTGTGTGTGTGTGTGTGTGTGTGTGTGTGTGTGTGTGTACCAGCCAAAAATAATATCGGCTCTGAAGTCACTTAAAGGTGGGACTACGCCATTGTTGTTATCGTGGACACTGTGAGACGATTTATTGATAATAAATTTTTTGTCAAACCCATTTTAATATTTGCCACAAGGACAATGGAAGATTAAAGTAGCTTACTACCTCACCTATAACATGTATGCAAGGAAATAGTGTATGTGCTGTTAAAATCCAGACTAAAGTTGTCAAATATGTGACTCACATCCACTCTTCTTTAGTGACTGTAGCTCTGAAAAGTTTACTAATTTCTTTCTTTTTTTTTCCTAAAAAAAATTGTTCAGTGTATTTTGCAAATTTAGGAGCTTGTATGAAAATAAAACTCAAAAAGGCCACTATGACGATGTGGTAACAAGCTCCTCTATTGTTAAGTCTTCAGTAAAAGTGTGTGTGTGTGTGATATTGTGTGTGCTATTGTGCTCCTCACCAGACCAGCTGGTGAAGCCCGACTGAATTCAGCAAGGACCTTGGCCTCTCCGAAGGAATTCAACAGCACCCACATGACAGGAAAAAGGAGGGGGAGGATGGGCAGCATGCCCATCAGCTGCAAATACAATTTTAGATTAAGAATTATTACCAAGTATCTGCTGGAAGAAGGTGTTCTCACATTAGCAACATAAAAACTAAATTATCTTATATGTCATTTGTCAACCACCCTGATGAAATAAAGTTTTCTACATTTGATAGAGTATGTAAGCACAATATTGAGGTTCCTTTACTTGAGAATTTTGATTTTTTTTTTCCAGTTACCATAAGGGTGAAATTATTTGTATGGGTCATTTACACCTACTAGTATATCCTATTATATTATTATTTTTAATATTAGCTTTTTAGCATTGTTTAACTTTTGGCAAGTATGATGATCATACCTGAAGCTGAATAAAATTGTAGCAAGGAGGGGTCAGGCTGGGTGCATCACAAAAATACCGGACAGTGTTGACTAGCAAAAATGCCACCTTTAATTGAAAGAGCAATAAAACATTAAAAAAAAAATAACTTCTGTCAAATGTGGTAGAGAAATGTCATAAATTTTATATTTACTGCTAACCAGAACAACAGGACAGACGAGTTTTGTGATAACAGACTGCACTGTAAACCTCTCATTATCCAGCACTGTGATTGGTCGAGATAATGCAAAGTCCAAACTATTCCTGTTGAGGTAAAACAGAAGACAAGAGGCAAAAACAGTCGGTATGAAAAAAAAAAACAGTTCGAGTTCCAACACTCAGTAAAAACTGTAAAAAGCTTAACTCCTCACCACTGAAACAGTTAGCATTCATTAAAAGCAGTGATTTTTCTTTTTGATATAATCACTGATGCACAGATTAATTAAGATACAGTAACATGGGGAAGCTGTGTAAAACTTAAATGACTGATGACTGGACACACAAACATTCTA
The DNA here is from genome assembly GCA_016586285.1 of Arothron firmamentum. Lineage (NCBI taxonomy): Eukaryota > Metazoa > Chordata > Actinopteri > Tetraodontiformes > Tetraodontidae > Arothron > Arothron firmamentum. Next base: position 31,477 of record BJFM01001814.1, on the reverse strand, counting down.
AACACCCACCTGACTGTTTCCAGTACTGGCGTTCGGACCACTCTGAAAAGACGATGCTGCTGGGGTCTCTGGGGCGACCTCTTGTCATTGGCCCGAGGGGAGGGAGGAGGGGAGAATGGGGGGAATAAATCTCCTGGCTCCAACACAATGTGCTCATCATCCTGAAGAAGGAATGAAATTATGGAGTCATACTACTTCATTTTAATGAACAATCTGAACAAACTAAAAAGACAGCAGTAAGTGGATGATAATTAGCAACAAAAATATTAAAACTAATTATTAATATGTTTGTTTTTTTTAACCCATTCCTATACCCGACAGTCGGAAGGGAGAACATATGGTGAACTCTTTCCTTTAGCTGACTTGGAGCAGTTTAGTTTATCCAATTTTATGAATAATGGAGGTGGCTGGTTATTTACCATTAATCCTAACCCAGTGATGATTACTACTGTATATAGATTTTTTATTTTTTTTTAAACCCACTATGTTAATGGAAAATGTCACATCAGTCTTCAATGACTAATAATATAATAAAAATACTTAAATTAACTCGCACCTCAAGCTCATCTTCTGTCAAGTTGTGACGTGAGTGAAGTCACTTGATTTATTTCCCCACATATATTTAGGTTTATATTCATATTTAATTCCAACACAAACAAACCTTAATGCCTCTGAGGGATGCAAATGCCTCCTGGCCAGGTCTCAAAGCAATGATGTCTCCTTCCACCAGCAGGCTGACTGGTAAGTTAACCAACTGAGAATCACGGTATGTCCAGTGAAGGGACCATGATGACGAGGGTGGGGTGTATAGATGTGGGTAAAGAGATGTAGACCACCGGACTTCATCCATACACCCTGACAAATATTCTTAGGGAAAAAAAGACAGTAATTGAGACGCACACATCATTTTTCATTTTGATCTTGAAAAATTGTAAGGAGTAATCTCCCTAAGTGCAATGTATAAAGCAAAGGCTCTCTAAATGTATAAGAGGTCAGAAAACTGTTACAAGTCACCATCGAGTTGTGTGATGATGCCCCTGAGACGTCGGACCATTTCACTTCTCTTTAGTCTCTCCTGACGTCCAACCAGCAGCAGGTTCAACAGGAATAGGACTAGGAGGGCTGTAGAATTCACCAGCTCGATACCAGAGCTATGAAAACACAATATTAACAATACTAACTTAAAACTAATACGGTAGTTATTATATTTCTGGGATTTAAAACTCAAAAAAAAAAAATCAACAACAAATATATAAATATGTATATTTCAGATTGAAGTGAGAAAAAAAGACTTTTGCATTAGAATTTTAAAGGACCACTTAATTGTCACTAGCGAAAATAAAAAATTTGCCGTGGTCATTATAAAAAGTAGAGTGTGAACCTAAAAAGTGTGGGAACCCCATTCTAGAAGAAAGAGATTCGAGAACATCTAAAAAACAATGGACAGAGGAGGAAGAGGGTTTTTCCCCCGTATAAATATAAATCAGGTTTGGTGCATCACAGAGGTTCATGAGACTGTTCACCGACCTGCCCTTCGGCTGGCTGCCATAGCAACATAAGAGCCCTAGTACAACCAGCAGGGTGAGAGCAGCTCCGGGCCAATGGAGACAGGAATGGCGGTTTCCATGGTAAAGAAAGCTATTCACCCACTGGGCCTGTACAATTAAGAGAGAGCCATCAAGGCATTAGAAAAAAATGGATGTGGTCTGTTATTTAATACAGCGATAAAGGGATCTATCCAAAAAAAGATGAAAGAACATATTTACTGTTCACATTGGGGCAAGACCATGTGAATGCTTTGAATGGTTTGTTTATTTTTATTGTTATGAGGAATAAAGAGGCCCTCAAGGATTTCTGAGGGGTTTTTTTGGCTGTTTTGGCTAAAAAAAATCTATGAAGCTTTTTGTGCAAAAGCACATGTGTGTGCGGTCTGGAAAAATGACTGTCAATGTTTGTTTTTCAGATATATGAATTCCTTTGACATTTGTTTCAATGCCTCAAACAGCCAGAAATCAGCCTGTGAATCTATTTAATAAAATAAAGTTCAAAAGTAGTAAAGTATGATAGGACTATAAAACACATGTGTATCACCGATTCTCTTATTAACTTAAATACATGTGAGCAGGAGACAGCATCCTTTGTCATGTGACTTGTGTCAATGTTTTGATCAGGATGTTGGATGTAGTGCATTTATTCTCACTGCTATTGAGAATGCTCACAAAAATAGAGAAATTAAAAACATTTGCAGAAAGGTTGCTGCTACTAGGAGAAAAAAAACCTGCAAGTTTATCTATGATTGGTTGGGATTGGTTAAAGGTGGATCAGCTGCAATAATGCTACTTGAAACTTGGCATTGATGTAATATGGCAAATCACAAACTTCTTGAGGATTTAGAATAAACATTTAGACTCATCCTTTGTGTTTATATGTACCACGTCGAGGACTCAAGAGTATACAAAAAGAAAAGTTATAGATATGCATATATAATATACCTGTGCTGAGATCCGCCGTCGTGCAGTCCGTTGGTGCTGCTCCAGGAGGCTGTTTAGTTGATCCCGCAGCTTCACAAGAGCCTGGCCAGTTGATAGCCCTAGAGTCCCAGCATCCTCCTGCAGCAAAACAAAAACACATCAATTAGTGTTACTTATTGCAAACACAGATTCATGTACATTGTTTGCATTTTTGATATAAATCAAGATCAACTTATTTTGTGCCCACAGAGTGAGAAAATCTGCAGGTGGCCTACTGTTGTTGACATTTATTATAGAACCATCTTAGTGTGCAAAAGCCCCAACTTTACAGTAAAAGCATTAGTAATACAAGGTTACATAACATAGTAGGTTGCTGTAAGACCAAAGTCATTAATAATCAAAGCTGTGTGGCTCTGTAGTGAATTATACCATTACTCAGAAAAGGTAACTATGATTATAAAATTAACAAATACAACAGGAACTCTTTTTTTTCATCTTTTTGTTTTATTTTCTCTTTGTGCTAAAACAAGAGACATTCCAAAAAAGAAAATGAAAAGAGATATACCTGATTTTAAGGGAAACTAACCTTTCCCACTACTCAGTCACAATTAGAAAAAGTCTTACAAACACCAGCATCTTTAGGGTTCAGATTTCAAGCTCTCTATCCCACACAGCAAAGCTATAAATATCTGAATTTCCCCAGAGTAACCAAGCCTGTACAAAATGCTCCAAACAGACATGAACCGAGACGGGAAGCCTCAACTGCTCCATTAAAGCTTAGCAGAGCTGAGAATGATCCTTGGACAGCCAGCATCATCCTAACATGTACTGTATATAGTACTGATATGATCATGATCATGACATGAGTGATCTTTTTTTTGTCGTCTTTAAAGAGGATGTAAATACAAATTTCATGTAATAGCCCAACAAAATGACTAATCTAACAAATTACTGGGTATACTGCATTAAACACATCAATGTAAAAACTCAAGATTTATTTTCTGATAGACCTGGTAGCTTTTCAGACGTAATGAAGTAATTCACATTACGTGTTCCATTTAAAATAATGCAAAATAATATAAACTGCACACCAAAAACAGAAATATGCATTCATGCCACAAAAATCTCTATCATATCAATATAACTCCACACAAAGGTGGGCACGCTGACACATACTGTTAGAGGCAGTACAATCATCTTTGAGCCTGTTGAGCAACAGGCCCTTTCCTGCAAGTGAGGCTGACCTAGCGACGTAATGTTTTGAAATACAGTATCCATCCTACATGTTTATTTTTGACTATAGAACGTTGATCTTCTACTCTGTTACAGTTTAAGTTAAATAACTGCATTCTAATCAATGTAAATGATCAGATTTTTTTGTGCGTGTAAATCAGATGTTACAGTCTATTGCCAATATGACTGTAGTTTTCAGGATAACTAATATTGTAGGTCAAACACAGGTCATAGCAGTTTGTATATTTTCTGGGTCATAGAGCTGTTGATATTGCAACCCTTCTACCGTAATATGTATTACAACCATATCAATTTCAGAATAACACAATTAAATGTGGACAAAGATAACGATAGCAGGTCACTGACTGCACTTCCCTTTCCTGGAACTGAAATCTATCCAGCTGTCTTAGCAAAATACTGCCAACAAATGGGGTTGATAACATGACGATACACGACCCCATAAAGGCACGGTGGTTAGAAGATGGATTGATGGATTATTTTGGGGCTAATGAACAGACTGACATGTGAAAAATTACATTTTTGCAAACAATTTTGATGGTGAAGGTAATAAAAAAATAAAGTCTGACGATAGCATTTTTTAATGGGTTAAATGATGTAAACATGACTAATATTCAATACATGTACAATGTGTATTGTACATACTTATATGAAACGAATGTTGAAAGGCTTTGACAGTTTTATAAATGAACAACAGAGAAAAGCTTATTTTCTCTATAAGAAGGGAAATATATTTCTGAAGAGTAAAAAACATGCACATATCCAAAGCTAAGTGGCCACATGGGGTTGTGGAAAACCCAGGAGCCACTTGCTGTTCAGTTAACATCTCTTCTTCTTAAGCAACAATTCAACAAAGCAGCGTAACTCACCTGCTTCTTATCCTGCTGCTCCATGGCAACCACAGTCGCTCAACATGCTCCGCTCCTCAACCAGCTAACAGCACCTGGCAGAGTCCTGTGCGTTCTTCTGTACTCAGTCCCAGTCCGAACCCTCTTGCTTGTGGCTCAGCTCCCTGCATGTGAATGTGGCAGATAAAGAGATTTGAATTTATAAACAGGAATAGGCAGATGATGTCTTGGCGATCACCTGGCAACATCTTTTGTCCCGCCTCATCTCACTGTAAACAGAGCAGCCCCAACACACACCATCATAACCAACACAGAGGAGCAGGAAACAACAGCATTATTTCCTCATTTAAGGCTAAGTGTTCATCTAAGTAGAACTTTGTGAACATAACTTAACTTAGGTCTTTTTTTTTTTTTTTAATTGAAATGCATATAAGCGCTTTTCAATTTTTTTGTGTGCTGTCAATTACATGGGGGGTGAGACATGAGAGTTACATGATAGCATAATAGCTCTATTGAAATACAGTCCAAGGCCCTAAATCTACTCACACTGGTGTCACCACTAACTCCAACTACATTAACAGCTTCCTCTGTCACAAAAAGCTCAGGGGACTACAGAGTCAGCAGTATCCATTGGTAAAGACCTGGCACCACTCAGCCGAACAGAGAATAGAGTCACGCAGACTGGAGGTTGATGGGGTGCACTGGCTGCCAAATAAGACAGTTTGAGAAAGATTATACTGAACTACTTTGATAAAGATACTGAACTTATTTGACAATCTACATCTTCATCTTCTACAACTTTGGAATGATCAGTATTGAAAAAACCAGCACCATCTACCATGATCCTCCCACTTACCTGTAGTTACGAAATAAAAAATATAAAATCAACATCTATTTCTTTTATAACCTGTCAGAAGAAAGTTCAACACACAAGCCATCAGAATCACAATATACACAAACCTAAAAATTATATATACAACCCAGTGAAACCTTGAAATTAAGATTTTTGGGGGGTTCACATAATTTTTGATTAAATTCTTAAAATAAGAGACGATTTTTATTGTATATGTTGTGTCTTTATAAATAGTTCTACAAACTAAAGATAACATAGCAGTCCTAAGGGGGAGAGCGCTATTATTTATTTTATTTACAGTCTTGTTTAGCATTAGCACTTTGAATGCACTCTGAATGTGTCGCACATTCAATACCCAAAGTAAAGTTTATGATTTCAACTGTCAAAATGCGAAACTTTACTTCAGTGTTGTCTGTAAGCTTCAATTAATTAAGACTAACAGCATGTTTGCGCATTGTTGATCTGTCATCGCCTGACAGAATGAGCTTCAAAGGTCGAAGCTGACACTTCGTGTGTCGTTCATAAGCACGTTATTGAAGACAACACGGAAAGACATGTTTGTTGTTAGCAGAATGTTAATATTCCGATAAACACTATAAATCTAATTTATGCTATATCGCGTAAACGTCCCCTTTGCATTAAACTCATGTCAAAGACAGATGCTAACAGACGACTTGACATGGAGCGCGAGACCGATACATATGCAAAATGCATAAAAACAACAAAGAATGATGGTTTGGAGTTTCTGGCGACAAACGTACCTGCTGTAACATATACGCTGCTCTTGACTTTTTTCCTTTTTTTAAAAACTCCGCTTTACCTCGAATACAAATGTAATTCTTGGGCACTTACTGTACAGCAGCAGCCATGTTGGGAAGCCCTCTGCCTTGTGGATAAACCGTGAATTGTGATTGGTCGACGTCCGTGTGCACTTAAAACTGATTGGCTAACGCTAAAATGGGCGGCGTTTTGACGTAGCTCGTTTATTACACTATTTTGAAATAAGAATCCTCAGCCGAGCAGCCAAAGCACCTACCATCTGCACAGTAATTATATATAACATATAATATACTGTAACTAGTGACAACATGCTGCATAATTGCTGTGATACAACGCCAAAACAAACATGTTTTGAAGTGTACTAAAACTAAAGTTTTAAAGCATACATTATATTCCAAACACATTAACAAATGAAAGAGATTGGTTACATTCTGACTTATGTCTTGCTTCTACAGCTACGTTTCTCTGAAAATAAAATCTTAATTTATCAACTATGGTTTTTGTGAAATTGGTGCATTCGGTAAAATTCTGAGTTTGGGGTGTTGGAATTTTAGATTATACAACAAAATAGAACACTGTCTTTGCAGAGACAACAACTGAAAGATACTGTCAGAAAGTTGCACTATCCATATTTAAAGCTTCATTTTAATTTGCCTGAAATTCCTAAGCAAAACGGTATTTTAATATTTGGCAAGTTTCTATGGTCAGAAGCTACATTATGTCTTAATCATTGGATAAAAAGAGTTGAGAGTATCAGACACTCTGAGATACACTAATAAGCCTAAAGAACCCAAAATTAGTTACATTTACTCCATGAAAAGCACAGAGGGATCAAAATATGTTTAGCAGTGTCTCCATATCAGCAAAAGTTTGACTGTACAATGTTTCTGCATAATGCAAGTGCAAATAAAAGATTTAGTTTACATCTTCCTCAATAAATTTGAGCGTGAGTTAAAGAAGCTAAGAGCTAAAGCTGGGACTAAAAAAGTGACGTGACCGTAGTGAGTTTAAGTAGAAAACTCCACACAATAATATAAATGATTTACAACTGAAGGCAAATAGCTAACAATGTCATACCTTTTGAATGGTTGCACTTGGTAAATCTTCCACAAGGCTTTACGTTTCTGCCTTTCAGTCATGAAAATTGAGATGAGTGTTCAAGATGAACTAAAAATTATCAGTTTGTCAACATTTTCAACTTCTGAGTTTTGATCATTTTGAACCAAATACAATACGTTCTTAAAAGAATAAGAATCACAGAGATGGCCTTCCAAAATGTTTTATTTGCTGTACAAGTAATATGCAGTATATTAATAGCACGCATTGTGTGTGACACTATATATAAGCGCACTCTTAATCCTACAGCCATACCCTGTAAATGTTAAATTCTACAAGTAATTTTTAGCAGAACTCTAGAACGTTTGCTGTTTCAACCCCGATCCTTACTACTTCAGGGAGACAAGGTTAACTCATCCCTTTAAATTTATGCGTGTGACAATTTAAAGAAAGTGTCCATCAAAAAACCAGAACAAAGCATTTATGATATAACATTACATCGATAAACATAAATATTTTAATCCTCACAAATGTTAACTTATATTACAGGAAATTAAAAAATGATTCACTTTCGATATAAAAGAACATAAGATTTAAACTTATCAATTTCAATGCAATTAACACTATTTCAATAAAATAATTCAGCTGTGATTTAGACTGATCTCAACTGTACTGATACGTGGCAACACTTTGTCTCACACAAAACACTAGAGACAAAATCAATATACTCCTGTCAGTACTTCATATCATGATGACAAATTTAAAAAAAGTTGTGGGATGTGTGTGTGCACCTAGGGACGATTAGAACTGGAGATTTTATACCCACTCATAATCAGAGAGAGGATGTGACAGAACTCCTGGCCCTGAAAGAGACATTAACACAAAGTGGATAATAAGATTACACATTTCAAATATTAGACAATAGAAGACCATACATTAAGACTTAGCAGCACCATTAAGTATGTTGTTCATTAGTATGTGATTCTATATTTATGATCAGAACTACTGATTTGTGATCGCATCATAAAATATCTGAAGAAGCATAGAAATTTATTTTGATTAGCATTTGATAACAGTAATGAGTAATGAGCATGAAAAAGACATCTCTGATGTTATAGATGTCTAATGTCATAGACATCCATCGCTCAATGCACCTGCATACAAAACACAAGACTATTATTTATTAAATACATTTTTCCAATGTTCATCATGAAATAATGTAATCATAATATTCTGGCTATAGGATCTACCACTGAAGATTATAAGAGTTTCCAACTGTTTTTACCTGCTGGAGATTTATGGTGACTTTTTTGGGGCGGCCTGGATTTCCAAAATTAATGTCCACAGCAGGAGCTTTTCCTTTTTTCTTAGCTGGGATGGCACGCATTGACTGTATGTCTGCCAGAGGAATTACAAATATTCGCTCCTGCAAATAAAAAAAACAAAAAAAAACATTTGTGGCAAATCTTTCTGGTGGAAAATTACAGAGAATGTATTTGGGTTGTTTGTGTAAATGTACCTTTATTTATACATTTTTTCATTTGTGTATTTTCATTTCATTTCTTCATTGATTTATTTCTACCAGGCATTAATGACAATATTTTTTAGCAGGGCTATTGTGGCTTGAAATATGCTAGGCAAATTTGTAAAAATTAGGGTAATATTTTTAACCATCTTGGGCCAAAGTCTTCAAAATCCTGAGGGGAACATATTGAAGTCTTCAGAGGTTACCTGTGTCGTAGGGTGAAGAAACAGCACCCCCTCCTGGCTGATGCTGACCATACATGGAGATGGACAGCCTCGCTGGCTCACCTTCTGAGCCAAGAAAATGTTGGCGCCAAAGAGAGGCAGGGTGGTCAGAATCTCTGAAAGACAATAGATGACAGAAAGAAGATGTCATCACCGTTACCGTCATCATCATTACCAACATCAGTGATACGATTAGGAAGATATCACTCACCAATGAATATTATTTTGGTTTCCTGAGGAGTGAGGGAATGTATGGCAGCAACCTGACCCACACAGAAGGTGTAGATCTCCTCAATGTTACGTCTGACTTCTTCCTGCGGTGGCAGGTACTCTTTTATCCCCCCCCTTAAAAGAAATACAAAGAATTCATCCATTCTTAAGAAAAAAAATCATATAAACTTAACTGAGTTAATTTAAATGTTGCAGATGCCATCTACAACTGTCATTTTGTGTGTGACTTACACTGAAGGCATGTGCGTCCGACCCTGAGACAGATGCTGCAGAGCAGCGAGCTCAGCTATCTGCTGGACTGATGAAGACCCCTCAAGCATCAGCTGGCCACTCAGATAATCAGACAAAAGCTACAAAAACACACATACAAAGTCAGCTGGAGCATATTTGAATTGCTTTTAACCACTGAGAAATGTCTGCATCACCTGCTGATAGTGGAAGTCCACATAGAGGTCACTGTTGAAAGACAGAGGACAATTCCACATCACTCTCCTCAGGGACAAAAGGATGGAGTTGTCATCTGACAGGATGTCCAACAGATACTCCTGAGCCTGGAGGGGATGTATCATGCCATCTGACCAGAAGAAGAACGGAGCAGGTATAGATTCCATGTTGCACGAGCCTAACAGCTTATGTGCTTCTTTGCATAGAATATTAGAAATTGTAGCAGTGTGAGTTCGAGAATTCAATTTTGTTTGTTTCCAATTCTCAAAAAATGTCTGTTGTAGCAGAAGTCAGGCAGAGAGAAGACTTATTTATTCAGAATTTCCTAGAAATTTTCTCATGTATTTAATGACAAATTATTCAGATTGCAAAGATACAGTTTTACCGAGGAAAAATGGTTAAATCTAATAATGGAGTATGATGACAAGTAGTAAAAGTACATAAAATGTGTCAAGTCGATTCTTTTCAAAGAAACTTCGTTATTGCAGCAAATGTATATATCCGTTACCTCGATTTCGGCTGGCGAGAAGGGAGAACTCCTTGGTCTCTTCAAGATCAGAGACACCTATTTGTTTACAGATCTGTGCCACCACATCTACTGCCACCTATAGGACAAAGACGATACAATCGGAGAGAGACAGTGAGACAGTTTTTGTGTGTGTGTGTGTGTGTGTGTGTGTGTGTGTGTGTGTGTGTGTGTGTGTGTGTGTGTGTGTGTGTGTGTGTGTGTGTGTGTGTGTGTGTGTTTGGTTCGTATAAATTGTTCTTACATCAAAAGTTTGAATCTGGAGTGGCAAGTATACTCCTCCTGGCAGCTTGATAGAAATATCTCGAGATGTCTGGCCAGCCTGGGGAAACCCAACCATGAAACCAATAAATGCCATTTGACACAGTGAAATAGTGCAGTTATTGGTTTGGTGTAAGTTAACTTGCCAGAATGGCCCCAGTCTCTGCATGTGAAGGAATGTTAAGGCGACCACCAAAAGCTAGAGATCGCTCCAAGTTATCCAGACACATATAAGACAGCTCTGAGGACAAAAACACGAGTATAAACATCTGTTGCCTTTGTGTAACACTACAATGACCTGTAGTGATTCGCTTATTGTGTTCATGTGTTTATCATCACTAATCTTTGGCATGTATGGGTGTTCACTGTCATGTGGCTCTTTCACCTTTATAATTATGTTGGTTGTCCTGAGTGGTGTCCTGCAGGTGCTGGATGAAATAAGGCTGCAGGGCTGGAGAACAGGGGAAGAAGCCAGTCACCAGGTAGAGCAGCTGCCAGCCAAGTTTACAGCTGGATCTGTGTGGGCAAAAATCACAAAATCAGACAGAAGCTTGAAAATGACTGTAGGATTCAGTCTAAACTTTATGTTCTGACTTAATTTCATAGCAAAAACAAATTAAACTGTATAGATTTGATGTTCATTTCTGGATCATTAAACATTTTCTGGATCCAGATCCTTGGCATGTCCAGAATCACCCACATTCCATATATAGTGCACTACCTAGGGTGTATTCTATTTTGTAGGGCTGTAGGAAGGTAACTGAGGAATTCTTTACGCTATTTAGTGTACTTATACATACATAATACATCCCATAATGGACTGTGAAAAGTAGCGTGACTGAATCTCTCCAAGCCATATATTCCATCATCCTTTGTGGTCGCAAGCAATAAGCTAACGGCACAATAGTACACCAACAATTAACCCTGAAAATATTGTATTATTAATCATTTCTTTAAAAAACATTCTAGTAATTGACCGGCGCTGATGTCAGTCTGGTACGTGGTCACTATGTGACGTTATTACTAAATATTCCATTCAACTCAGCTCCCTATACAGTAAGTATGGAATAGGGAACAAGTGTGTGACATTTTAGACACAGGGAGTGCAATGCAGTAATACATGAATGTAACAATCGGATTAAAA